>VSMD01006412.1:0-124918 GCA_008750895.1 Mirza zaza
CGGTGCATAGCTACAGTTGCTTACTTCCTAGATTTCCCACTAAAAACAAGGATTAGTTAAGAGCTAACATTGTAATTAACATATGTAATTAAATCAACTAGATACGAGAGAAACAATTCTGTATGCAAAGTATATAAGGAAAAGCAGGATGTGTCTTTGGTAAAGAGAAGGTTATAAGAAGGTGTGGAAATATGGTTTTTGTTAATGGGAAAGTAATTTTGCCTGGTTGAGAAGCTTCTAAAAGTTGCCTTAAATTGAAAGGAAAAATAATGAATAAAACTGAATGGATATAGAAAGTTGGGAAATAAAGAGAGTGGTTATAAAAGACTCATGGAAATCCTACCTTATGTTCAAAACTGATTGAAATTGTATGGATTTGTTTATAAGGACTTTATTCAAGTTAGTTGTAGCATTAAGAATATGCCAATTCAAAGGTAAAGTCTGATTTCCTCTTTTAAACAAGATTTTTGTGTAGTACTAATAAGAGTTAGTAAAAGACTTTTGTTTACCTTTTGAGTAAACTGCAAAAAAAAAAAAAAGAGAGAGACAGAGAAGGGAGAGAGGGAGGGAGAGACAGATTTTCTTTGCCTTATGGTGTCTTTATTAGGTCTCATAATTGTTTGGGAAACTGAGTCTCCTTTCTATCAAAACTTTTTACTTTTGAAAATCTTTAAATTATCACCTTGGGTAAAAGAATGACTGTTATTTTACAGTGACCTGTGATCCTACTTGAACAAATGCATGTTAAACCTTTGATATTTGACAAACTTTCCAAAATCAAAATTTCAAATCCTAAATTCGGTCTTTTCAACCTCAAACTAACTTTTTGAATATTAAGACCCCTAGAAGTCCAAGAGAGAGACATACTGGGCTTATTTATTTATTTGGCATGTCAAATCACAGGGGAAGCATTGTCAAATAAGAAATGATGTTCAGCTTCTCAGGGGTTACATTTGTATAAATGTGTTATTCATATGTGGTCCAAAATTGTGTGAGATTCTTAAAATTCTGGCATGTCTCAGTATATTTTATCAGTAACAATTATAATGACTATGTTAAACTGTTGTATGCCACAGAGATAACCAAATCTCCTTGTCAATTGTGTCTTTAACCATGGCCATACTAACACTTTTTTCATCTATAGACAATTATTGTTTTACTTTGATTCTTCTCAAAAAAATGGTTTACAATCAGCTACACTCCAAAATTTGCTTCTTCTTTAAGGAAATTCATAGAAAGGACTCTGACAAGTGCTTTTGAATACAGGTTTCTGATAACTCTGGAGATCTTACCATTGGGCTAGGGAAAAAACTTCCAGGGCTCTAATTAAAAACTTTATATACTAACCCAACATCAGTGGAATGAGAATTAATTGCACGAGACTACATTATTAGAGGACTAAGATAATGTTTTTATGACTTTTTGTTTGAAGCATTGCAGATTCTTTTTGTGTTTTATTTTCCAGAGCAAAGAAAACTGTTTTTCTTTTGAGCTATTTATAGCTTATGACAAATCGGGTAAAGTATACTTCTGTAAACAAAAATCTGAAGCATTATCTTTTTCTCTGATTTCTCCAGAATTTGGAAACTATTTGTGAGGTATTATTAATTTATGGTAATATAGTTATTTGCATAAATTCAATAAGAACCTGTTTTCTTTTGCAACAGGACATAATTGGAGGCATTGGTCATTTTGTCAATAGCGTATATTCAGATATGGCCACACTGCTTTGAGGAATTGAAGTTGACTTTTTAGAGCTGGTAAAAAAGCCTGTTGGAGAGATTGGCCTGGTACCTTGTCTATGCAGTTCCTTTACAAGGTTGCTGACCTGTGGTAAATAAAGAATGTCACTTTCTGACAGGCCCAGGAAACTCAAGTTATTTTGGGATCTCTAGAAGAGAGAAATTCACCCAATTCATACAGTAATTGTAGACAGTCTGATGGCAAATACTGGCTCAGCTAACCCTTGAGGTGTTTAAAGGTCTAACCTGAGATTTCTTATGAAAAAGTTCCAGCAAAACCAATTTAAAAAGAGCCTATATGGCCAATCACTATTCTTGCTGCACTTTAGGCCAAGTATAATAAAACTACAACTTACTTTGCAAATAAATTGGTCTTACTATGATTTGTCTTTGGTAGAGCTGGAGGACTGGAGAGAGAAAAACTATGGTATGCCCATTATTAGATTTTAGCCTTGTCCGTTATTTTTGAGTTTTTATTATTTGCCAACAATTCGGACTGAATCCTGAATTCTTTGTTGGCTACAAGTCTCCAAACTAATGTTTTCAATTTTTTTCTTCCATTTTTTCTGATGTGGAATCACTGGAAATTAAAACTGTGCTTTACAGCCCTGCAAACTGAAGCTAGACAACTTAAACCTTGAGAGAAATTGTCAGGTTTTGGGGTCTGAAATGTCAGTTCTCAGTGCGCTTGTGGCCGAAGAATGACCAGACGCATCAAAGTAAGGCAAGCATGGAAATGAGGTTTAGTGGAGAGAGAAAGATAGGATTAGGCCAGGCGCAGTGGCTCACGCCTATAATCCTAGCACCCTGGGAGGCCGAGGCGGGTGGATCGCTCAAGGTCAGGAGTTCGAAACCAGCCTGAGCAAGACCCCGTCTCTACTAAAAATAGAAAGAAACTAATTGGCCAACTAAAAATACATATACAAAAAATTAGCCAGGCATGGTAGCACATGCCTGTAGTCCCAGCTACTCGGGAGGCTGAGGCAGGAGGATCGCTTCAGCCCAGGAGTTTGAGGTTGCTGTGAGCTAGGCTGGCACCATGGCACTCACTCTAGCCTGGGCAACCAAGTGAGACTCTGTCTCAAAAAACAAAGATAGGATTATAGGGCAAGAGCAAGATATAGGGTTACAAAGCATGGTACATACGCCATAGATGATGGCCAGGCCCACTGCATTGTGTAGCAAAAGAGGAGCAAAAAGGGCTTGGTTATGGTCTCGGTCGTGTTTATAGTGTCCAGATTGGGACCTCCCTCGTGGCTCAGTCGTCACCATGGAACCATGACTTTGATTGGATGGTTGGGAGCTGCATGACCTGAGCCTTGCTATGCATGTGGGGTGTTCTAGGTCACTTTCTGGACTCTATGGCACCTATGCTGCTCAGGGAGGGGGAGGAGAGGACGCTTGGCTGGCAAAGCCAAGGGCTAGAGAGTCCTCTGCATTCTTTTGCACTTGGCTGAGTACTGAGTTCTGACTGGCAGATTTGCAGGGTTTTCCCTCCTCCCCCAGGTATGGCAGTCACTTGGGACAGGATTAAGGTGAGGCAGGACCAAGGCAGGGACCTGGGGCCCACCCTTGTCCTTCTCCCCATGTGGGGCAATGGCACCAAGGGGACAGCACCCACCTTTGTCCCTGGGAAACGCGGAATCCCTCGCTGCCTACCTAACAAAATCACAACAATTTATATGCAAACAGCCTTTGTGCCTGCTCAGGTGTGGACCATGCAGAAAGTTCACTTAAACATCGGATTCAAACGAAAATCCAGAAAAATCTGCCAAGTTGCCACTGCAACCTGAAGATGCTTTGTAAATTCTAGAAAACTAGTCTGTAGACTACTCCAGACAAATAGCCTTTGTTTTTCTTCCCTTTTTCCATAGAAATGCCCCTTATTAGAGATCTGTTTGCCTGCGTCATATGCAGAGGCGAAACAGGAGAGCGTTATCTGAAAATGAATTTGGATTAGTTGAAAATGTACGTTGCAAACTCTAGGACAACTATTTTAACGAGTAGGGGAAAAAAGGAGAAAGCAATATACACAGTATAAAATCCACCCTCACCCATGGGAAGTGCATTGCAAGACCCCCAATGGATGCCTCAAGCTATGGGTAGCACTGACCCTTATATAGGCTATGTTTTTCCCATGCCTATATACTTATGCTAAAGTTTAGTTTATAAATTAGTCACAGTAAGAGATTAACAATAATAACTAATAATAAAATAGAATAATTATAACAATATGCTATAATAATAGTTGCATGATTGTTTTCTCTCCCTCTCAAAATATCTTATTGTCTTGTATTCACCTATTTTCTCACCATGGGTAACTGAAACCATGGAAAGCAAAACTGAAGATTGAGGAAGGCTACTATAATTAATATGCCAAGAGGAGAGAGAAAATAGAATAATATAAAGTGCTCAATTAAAGCTAAAGAAGGCAGAAAAAGAGTCAAAGACAAAAGGAAACAAAGACTAAGGGCAAAGAATAGAAAACAGTAACAAATATGATAGATATTAATCCAACTATATCAATAGTCACCTTAAACATCCATGGTGTAAATACATCAAAAGACATACTGTCATAGTGGAATTGAAAAAGAAAAAAAGGAGGAAGAGGAAGAAGGAAGAGGAGGAGGAAGAGGAGGAGGATGAGGAGGAGGAAGAGGAGGAGGAGGAAGAGGAGGAGGAGGAAGAGAAGAGGAAGAAGAGGAGGAGGAAGAAGAGGAGGAGGACGAGGAGGAGGACGAGGAGGAGGAGAAGGACAAGGAGAAGAAGAAGAAGAAGAAGAAGAAGAAGAAGGAGGAGGAGGAGGAGGAGGAGGAGGAGGAGGAGGNAAGAAGAAGAAGAAGAAGAAGAAGAAGAAGAAGAAGAAGAAGAAGAAGAAGAAGAAGAAGAAGAAGAAGGAGGAGGAGGAGGAGGAGGAGGAGGAGGAGGAAGAGAAGAAGAAAAGAAGAAGAGAAGAAGAAAAAAAGAAGAAGGAGGAGGAGGAAGAGGAGGAGGAGAAGGAGAAGAAGGAGGAGAAGGAGAAGAAGGAGAATTAGGAGGAGGAGGAGGAGAAGAAGAGAAGAAGAGGAAGAAGAAGAACTAGAAGAAGAAGAAGAAGAAACCTGCTTTGAATATAAAGACCCAGATACATTAAAAGTAACAGGAAGAGAGTCTCACCATGCCAACACACATCAAAGGAAGGCTGGAGTAGCTATGTTAGTTTCCGATAAAGCAGCCAGCAGAGCAGGAGCAAGGAAAATTATCAGACATAAAGAAGGGCACTTGGTAATGATAAAGGGGTCACCTCTCCAAGAGTAAATAGCAATCCTTATGTTTATGAGCCTAACCACAGAATGCCATATATGTGAGACACAATCTGACAGAACTGCAAGAAGAAATAGATGAATCCACTATCACAGCTGGGATGTGAACACCGCTCTATCAGCGATGGACAAAGGATCCGGCAGGCAGAAAATCAGTTAGGACATCACCGAACTGAACAACACCACCGTCCAACTGGCTTTAATCAACAGGTACAGAACGTTTTATTCAACAGCAGCAGGATGCACGTTCTTCTCAAGCTCACATGGAACATTCACCAAGGTAGACCAAATGCAAAGCTACACCACATCTCAAGTTTAAAAGAATGGAAATGATAAGCTATGCTTGCTGACCACAATGGGACAAATGAGAAGTCAATAATAGAAAGATAGCTAGAGAACCCAAAATGCCTGGCGACTAAACAGCACGCTTCAAGAGAAAGCAATAAGTATTTTAAACTAAATGAAAATGAAAACGCAACTTTTCAAAATTTGTGGGATGCAGCAAAAGCACTGCTTAGAGGGAAATTTATAGTATCGAATGCATCTTAGAAAAAAGAAAGATCTAACATCAAATATCTAAGCTTCCACCTTAAGAAACTACAAGAAGAACCAATTAAAAAGTAAGCAGATTCTCACCTCTCACAAAAATTCACTCAAGATGGATAACAGACTTAAACCTAAGGCATGAAATCTTAAGAATCCTAGAAGAAGATTTTGGGAAAACCCTATCAGACATTGGTCTAGGCAAAGAATTTTTGAGGAAGAGCCCCAAGGCAATTACCACAGCATCAAAAATAAACAAATGGGATCTCATCAAATTAAACATTTTCTGCACAGCTAAGGAAACCATCGTTAGAGCAAATAGACAACCCACAGAGTGGGAGAAAATATTTGCTCTCTACACTTCTGATAAAGGTCTAATAACAAGAATCTATCTAGAACTTAAAAGAATAAACAAGAAAAAGATCAAACAACCCCATCAAGAAATGGGCAACAGAAATGAACAGAAACTTTTCCAAAGAAGACAGAATAATGGCCCGCAAACATAAAAAAAAAAAAATGCTCAACATCTCTAATCATCAGAGAAATGCAAATCAAAACCACAATGAGATACTATCTAACACCAGTGAGAATGGCTTGTACCAAGAAATCCCAAAACAACAAATGCTGGCGAGGATGTGGAGAGACAGGAACACTCTTACATTGCTGGTGGGACTGCAAATTAGTGCAACCTCTGTGGAAAAGAATTTGGAGATACCTCAAACAGCTAGATGTAGAAATACCATTCGACCCAGCAATAGCATTGTTGGGCATCTACCCAAAAGAGCATAAGACATTCTATCATAAAGACATCTGCACCTGAATGTTTATGACAGCACAACTCACTATTCCAAGATCATGGAAACAACCCAAGTGTCCGTCAATTCATGAGTGGATAATTAAAATTTGGTATATGCTCACAATGGAATATTACTCAATTCTAAGAAATGACAGTGAGGTAGCACCATTTATGCTATCCTGGATTAAGCTTAAGCCCATTATCCAAAGTGAGGCGACACAAGATCAAGAAAATGGGCTCCACATCTCCTCGCCATCAAATTGGTACTGACTGATTAAAACTGTGGTGCTCAAATGGTGGTAGTGTTCACCAGGGTTTGGGGGAGGGGAAGATACACATCTTAGGGTTGTGCCGAGCATTGTGGCGGGGGGTGAAGGGAATACCTCTAACTCCTTGTAGGGAAAGGCAAAGATATACAATGTAACCAAATGGTCAAAAAAGGAAAACAAACAAACAAACAAAAAAACTTTTATCGGGTGGTGGGCAGATGGGAGGGGGGAGGAGGGGAAGGATATATACTTACAAAATAGGTGCGATGAGCACCACCTAGGGGTTGGACATGCTTGATATTTTGGCAAGGGGGGCGGGAGAGGAATGGCAGTGGCAATATATGTAACCCTAACAATATTTGTACCCCCATAATATGACAAAATAAAAGGGAAAAAAATAAAAAGTAAGCAGAAAACTATAAATAATAAAAACTAGAGCAGAAATCAATGAAATTGAAAACAGAAAATTAGTAGAGAAAATCAACAAAATCAAAAGCTGGTTCTTGAAAGATCAATAAAGTAGATAAACCTCTAGCCAAGTTAACTACAAAAGAAAGAAGATACAAACTACAATATTAATATCAAAAATAAAACAGAGGCACCACTACTGATCCAATGGACATAAAAAGGATAATAAAGGAATATTACGAACAACTCTATGCCCACAAATCTGATGACCTAGATGAAATCGACCAGTTCCTTGAAGACACAATCTAGCAAAACTCACACAAGAAACAGATCATCTCAAGAGGTATGTATCTATGAAAGAAAATGAATCAATAAATGATTACCTTTCAAAACAGAAAGCACTGGACCCAGATGGGTTCACTGATGAATTCTACCAAACATTTAAGGAAGAAATAATAGCAATTTTCTACACTCTTTTCCAAATTATAGAAGAAAAGGTAATACTTCCTACCCCATTCTATGAGGCCAGCACTACCCTAAAACCAAAACCAGACAAAAACACAAGAAAGGAAAACTATAAACCAACAACTCTCATGAACATAAATGCAAAAATCTTCAACAAAACATTAGCAAACTAAATCCAACAACGTATACAAAGAATTACACACCACAACCAACTGGGATTTGTCTCAGGTATGCAAGGCTGATTCAACATTTAAAAATCATGCCATGCAATCCATCACATCAGCAGGCTAAGGAAGAAAAATCACATGATCAGTAGATGGAGGAAAAAACCTGACAAAATCCAATACCCATTTATGATAAAAACTCTCAGCAAACAGGGATTAGAGGAAACTTCCTCAACTCAATAAGGAGCAGCTGCAAGCTGGGTGCAGTGGTGCACACCTATAGTCCCAGCTATTTCTTGCAAAGCTGAGGTGGGAGCATCCCTTGAGCACAGGAGTTTGAGTCCAGTCTGGGCAAGACAGTGAGGACCCTATCTCTTCTTTAAAAAAAAAAGATAAAAAGCAGCTACAAAACCCACAGTTAACATCATATCTAATAGTTAGAAACTTGAAGCTTCCATCCTACTGTCAGGAATAAGGTAAGGATATGCTCACCATTGTTTTTGTGTTTTTTTAATTTAAATTTTTATTTTTATTTTAAAAATACTAATTGCATGTATTTATACCACTGCTTTTCAACATTTTACTGGCAGTCCTAGCTAAAGCAGTAAGACAAGGAAAGAAAACAAAAGGTGTACAGATTAGGAAGAAATAAATAAAACTGTCTCTTTTTTTAAGATGACATTATTGTCTATGTAGAAAATCCTAAAGAATCAACAACAACAAAAAACCTTTTGGAATTAATAAACAATTACAGCGAAGTTGCAGGATCCAACATTAATATACAAAAGTCATTGTTTTTCTATATAGCAGTAATGAACAATTGATATTTAAAACATAATACCATTTACATTAACACCAAGAAAATGAAATACTTAAGTACAAATCTAACAAAATATATTCAAGAGTTATATAAGAAAATGTATAAAATTCTAATGAAAGAAATAAAAGATCTAAAATACTAAAAAGATATTCCATGTTTAAGGATAGGAAGGCTCAATATTGTTGTCAGTTCTTCCCAACCTGATGTATAGATCTGATGAAATCCTGATCAAAATCTCAAGTGGTTTGTGAATATTGACAATCTCATCCCCAAATTTGTGTGGAAAGACAAGACTCAGAATTGTTAACATAATATTGAAAAAGAATAAAGCTACAATAATCAAGACAGTATGGTACTGATGAAAAATTAGACAAATAGATCAATGGAACAGAAAATAGCCCAGAAATAAATGGTACAAATATAACCTACTGACCTTTGACAAAAAGCAAAGCCAAGTTCATGGAAAAAGATAGTGTTTTCAACAAATGGTGCTGAGCAAATTAGACACACATGCAAACAAATGAATCTAGACACAGACTTATGCCTGTCTCAAAACAGAAACCCTCAAAATGAATTATAAACCTAGATATAAACCACAAAAGTATAAAACTCCTACAGAATAACACAGGAGAAGGTCTAAGGGTTGGGTGACGACTTTTAGCTATAACACCAAAAGGACAAGCCATGAAAGAAGAATTGGTAAATTGGGATCTGTTATAATCAAAAACATCTGGTTGTGAGAGATACTATTAAGAAATGAAAAGACAAGCCGCATACTGGGGAAAAAAACATTTTCAAATCACATATCTGATAAAGGACATGTTTGCAAAACACACAAAGAACTCCTAAAACATAACAATAAGAGAACAAACAAATCCAATTAAAAATAGGCAAGAGATATGAACAGACGCCTCACCAAAGAAGACACAGAAAGATGATATAGATAAGTAAACTATGGCGCATCAATACAACGGAATATTATTTGGCAATAAAAAGGAAAAGAAGTCAATCTGAAAAAGCTATATACTATACGATTCAAACTGTCTGCCATTCTGGAAAAGGCAAAACCATGCAGCCAGTAAAAAGAGCAGTGGTTTCCAGGGATTAGGAGGGAGGGAGGGATGAATAGGTGAGCACCGGGGACTTTTAGGGTGGTGAAACTATTCTGTATGATGCTACAATGGAGGACGCATGCCATTATGCACTTGTCAAAACCTACAGAACGTACACCCAGAGTGGACCCTAATGCACACTGTGTTTTGGTTAATAATACTACATTAAGATTGGCTCATCAACTGCAACAAATGTACCACTCTAATGCAAGGCAGAAATCATACGGGAAATTGTGCTGGGGGGCTTGGGGTATATGGGAACTCTCGTACTTTCTGGTCAATTTTTCCAAAAACTTAAAACTGCTCTTAAAAAAAAATCTACTAATTTAAAAAAAAAGGCCTCAAAGATTTATCTTCAGCCCCTGGACCTGCATTCAAAGCCCTGCGCAACCTCAGGACACCAGCTGTGAGGCCCTCTGCGGCCACATAGGGAAAGGCCCTGTGGGAGTGGCCCTGTGTGTGACAGGATGGCCTGGACCTCGTCCCCGGCCCAGTGCCCCCCTGCCCCAGTGGGCTTCCCCTCCCCCACACAGGCGCGGGGGATGTCCCAAGCGACGTCCGGAAGCTGCTGCTCCTACGCCCGGGAGGTTCTCTGCTTGTTCTCGTCTGTTGCTCCCTCCCGCCTGCCCTCTCGGGGCCGCTGCTGTGCAGACGTGCGGGGTGAGGACTCTCACCCGTCCTCCCCACCCCTGCTCCATTCACACCTGCCCAGGCTGCGGGGCGTGGGAGGGGGTCTCGCAGCCGCGTGGGGCCGTGTGACGAGTAGCCTTTGCCGTGACTGCGTGCACGTGTGTGTGCGCGTGTGAGGTCGTGTCGTCTGACGTGAGGTGCACATCCTTTGCCTCCCTGCATGTGTCTGTGCACACACGTCTCCTTGTGAGGGTCAATGTGCCGTGTGGGTGTCCTTGCCTGTGTGGGACACCCATGTCCCTGTGCACCTGTCTGTGAGTCTGCCTGGAGTGGCCTCCCGAGCCTTGTTTTACCAATTCCCTTTTAAAAAAATTAAGAAGGCAAATAGCCTAATATTTAAAATGGATAAAAGATTGTAACAGGCCCTTCCCCAAGAAAGACATGCGCGTGGCTAATAAGCTGAGAAACAGTACTAGGCACCGTGAGTCACACGTGAAACGTGAGTGGAAAATCCCAGTGAGACGCCTTGCGTACCGGCAGGTGTTGGTGAGCATGTGGGGAGACCGGGACTATGGAATGTTGCGTGTGGACAAGTGAAATGGTATAACCAGTTTGGAAAACAGATTGATAATTTCTAAATAGTTAAGCATACACTCCCTTATCCTACGACTCAGAAATTCTACTTACAGATACATACCCAAAAGGAATAAAAACACACGTCCACAAAGGAATTTATATGCAAATAGTCAGAGCACGTTCATCCATCATGGCTCCAAAGTGGAACACCCGAATGCCTACTAAAACGCCGGGCAGAGTAGAGCGTGACTCTGCAAGGGGCAAAGTCAGCCGCTCAGCAGTGAAAAGGGCAGATCTCTGGCACACGCAGCCAACAGGGACGAACATCAAAGAACATTGTGCTGGATGAACCAAACCAGGCGCAAAAGGGCACATAACATCCTGCTCCACCTTTTCACAGAAAGCAGCTGAGCAGCTGCCCGTGGCCTTGGGGGGAGGGGGAGATGGACTAAAGGGTCACGTGAAGGCACTTCGGAGACAGATGTTCTACCTTGACTATGGTGGTAGTTACACAGGTCACACTGGTCGAATCTCATGAAATTGTACCTCGGTGTAGTTAATTTAAATTTTTTTAATGAATGCTATTATTTTGGAAGAGATAGAGTATCTCCAAAGCAAGTGAATCAACTCCGTTCCTTAATGTTTGCAAATAATATGGGCTGCAACACAGCCAAATTAGAGGAGCGACCAGAAGTATAGAAATTCAATATAAAAGTTGCAAGTTAATCATAAAATTCAACCAACAGATGAGAAGTGCCCGTCTGACGAGATGAGAGTTCGGGCGGACGTGTGCGTTGCTGGCAGCTGTGCCTTGACCTGCACGGGTCGGCGTCGGGTGGCACCCCCGGATGAGGGGGTTTGAAAATTTAAGTCCTGACCTCACCCAGTCACTGACCAGGTGTGCGGCCTCGGGCAAGTGAGTTAATGCTGGCTCATAATAATTCTAGCCACAATGGTCTGAAGTATGCAGTGACTTTTTTTTTAAGGGCAAGGATGAAATTAGCAACTTCCACAACATGGTAAGAGTAGATTTTATTATAATAGCAGGGTTAATGAGAGCTACATAAATCAAAGGAGCAAGCAGGTCTGCCGGTGAGAATTTCTCTTGGTTTTCCTTCATCTGGGAATGTCTCTATCTCGTCTTCATGCCTGAAGGATATTTTCAGTGGATTTAGAATTCTGTCTTGATAGTTCTTTTCTTCCAGCAGTTAAAAAAATCCTGTTCCACTGCCACTGATTCTCATGGTTTCTGGGAGAGAAATCTGCAGTCAGCAGAGTCATTGTTCTCATGTACAAGCAAGAAAGAACAACGACAAAGGAACCAGAGGAGAAAGAATTTCCTACACTTTCTCTTGACAGTCGTAGGGTCTCCTTTTCCTGTTCATCAGACTAAAGATGGAGGACAAATTCAAGCGATTTTCTTATTCGAGTTCAAAATGGGTCGTAAAGCAGCAGAGACAACTCGCGACATCAACAACGCCCTTGGCCCAGGAACTGCTAACGAACGAACAGTGCAGTGGCGGTTTAAGAAGATTTGCAAAGGAGACAAGAGCCTTGAAGAGGAGGGTCGCAATGGCTGGCCATCAGAAGTTGACAATGACCAACTGAGAGCCATCATCAAAGCTGATCCTCTTAAAACTACATGAGAAGTTACCTGCCCAAGAACTCAACATCGACCATTCTATAGTCATTCAACATCTGAAGCAAGTTGGAAAGGTGGAAAAGCTCAATAAGTGGGTGCCTCATGAGCTGACTGAAAATCAAAAACAATCATCGTTTTGAAGGGTCACCTTCTCTTCTCGTACACAGCGATAAGAAACCATTTCTCCATCGGATTTGGTAAAGTGGATTTTATATGACAACCGGTGATGACCACCTCAGCTCCAAAGCACTTCCCAAAGCCAAACTTGCACCAAGAAAAGGTCATGGTCACCATTTGGTGGTCTGCTGCCAATCTGATCCACTACAGCTTTCTGAATCCTGGCGAACCATCACATCTGAGAAGTCTGCACAGCAAATGGATGAGATGCACCAAAAAACTGCACCACCTTCAGCACGCACTGGGCAACAGAAAGGGCCCAATTCTTCTCTACGACAACGCCCAACCACATATCACACAACCAACACTTCAAAAGTTGAACAAATCAAGCTACTACGTTTTGCCTCCTCCGCCATATTCACCTGACCTCTTGCCAACCGACTACCACCTCTTCAAGCATCTCACCAACTTTTTGCAGGGAAAACGCTTCCACAACCAGCAGGATGCAGAACATGCCTTCCAAGAGTTTGTCGATTTCCCAGGCACGGATTTTCACCCTACAGGAATAAGCAAACTTATTTCTCGTTGGCAAAAATGTGTTGATTGTAATGGTTTCCATTTTCATTAATAAAGATGTGTTTGAGGCTAGTCATAATGATTTGAAATTCATGACCTGAACCCACAATTACTTCTGCACCAATCTAAATATTATTAATAATACTGTTATAGTTGTCATCATCATCCTGGGACCATATGGACAAACAGCCAGCACAATGGGAACATGGAGAAGCAGGAAGGAAAGGGCTGGGACCCTCGATGGGGACATTGAGCAGAGCCTGGAAAACCCACCTCTGGACAGTAAACAAACAGCGAATACCCTTACTTAGGTCTTCCGCCAATGTTCATTGGCTGTCTCCTAACAGATATGCTCATTATATTTTCGCTAATTCAGAAATTGGTGCCAGCCACTATTCTAGGCTTTGGGGATATAGCCGTGGATGACAACACAAAGGAACTCTGCCTCTTGGAGCTGACATCCTTTTGATACTAATTTCTAATTATATTCCATTGAAGTGAGAGAAATTAGCCTAGTGAATTCTGCTCTGGGGACTTGACTGAGATTTTGTCCCTAACATTATTTTTGTAAATATTCCATGGGCATTTGAGAAGGACATGGACACACACTCATAGCAAATGAGGAAGAGAGTTTAGGCTGAGATTCATCTTTGGCGTGTCAGCATCCAGTTGGTCCAGCACCATTCCTACCATTTCTCCATTGAAATGCTGCTGCACCTTTGTCAAAAATCAAACGGCTCTATTTCTGGAGGGAAGAGCAGGGGAGGGCAAGGAAAAGGCAAACACAACAAAAAAATGTCTACAATGAAAATATCAAATGTCCGCGAGGATGTGGCACCATCTCATTCCCTGCAGGTCCGGGTGCAAACTGGGCCAACCTCTGTGGTTGGACCTATCACCCCTGAATCGGCGCTCAGCCTAGCATCTCACTCCTGGGTATGGACTCAGGTAAATGCCCACAGACATTCAACAGAAAGCACAGACTAGAATGTTCCCAGCACCACTATTTGTACTATTTGTACTATTTGGGACTAGTTCAGTCCCAAACTATAAAGGGCCTAAACACTGGTCATTAGTAGAATAGATACACTGTGGCACCACGGATGACAATGTGACAACCAGAATGAGTGCTCTTTAAAGTGACACCAAGAATGTGGCTCCATCTCACAGACATGAACTTGGGACAAAAGAAGGAAGACCTAAAAATGGTCATACTGTATAGCTCATTGTGCAGTTTCATTTATGTAGAGTACAAGAACAGGGGAAGCCACTCTGTAGCGCTGAGCAGGTTTTCCTCGGTGGGAAGCAGGAAGCACGGAAGAGGAAGGGGCTGTGTCCTAGGTTAGGTGACGTTCCGTCTCTCAGTCTGGGTGTCGGTGACACAGGTGTGTTCAATCGATGAAAATTTATCCCACTGGACACTGCTGTGCAGGTTTCTGCAGGTATATCACATTTCAAATAGAAGTTTAGAAGAGAGAACAAGAAAGGCAGTGCTTCCCTAGAAGAAAACAGCTGGAGTCCTCTGCAGCGAGAATAAAGTCATCCCTATTTGCAGGCAGGGGTCGCGCAGCCTGCCCACGCCGTGGGCAAGTGCGTAAAAGCGGAGCCTGGTGTCAGCACTCCCCACGGAGCCTGAGTTCCGGGCTCTCGAGGGTGCAGAGGATGCTGAGCAGGGAGCACAGGACAGACGTGCCCCTCGTGAACTTAAAATCTTGCGAAATGAAAAGATGCCACCCCACCCCCATCACACCCTCCGAGGCTAAAAGTGCAAGAAGGCACCAAGCACTTCAGGGTCCACAGGGTGAGTCTCAGCTCAGAGTCACGGTAACTCGCCCTGAGCCCCACGCCGCTCCCTGCCTAACGCGCTCTCCCCGGGAGACGGCCTGTGCCAGGAGAACACAGCTCTTTTTTAAAACCTGTCATGTTGTACTGCACCACTAATGCGGCGTGTCGCTAAGGCAGGCTGTGGACACCAGAGTGGTTGTTAGGGAACCAGCTAAGAAGTGCTTAACGTATACGCCTGTCTACAGTATTGACACTCGGCGCAATTTCGAGAGCAGCACAGAGCCGCCGCGGGCTCCTATTGGGAGAAAGGAAACCATCTTTCTTCTTTATGAGAGTGGAAAATTGCTCCGCTCTCTCTGGGGAAAGCCACAGGGACTAGCACTCTGGAAGGCGCAGAAGTAGCCTGTGGCCGGAAGCTCTTCCTGCCTCTTCTCTAACCCGCCCGCCTCCCTGGCACTCTCTCACCTCCCTGGCTGTCAGGGCTCGGAACGGGAATGCTGGAAAGTCAGGCCTGTGTTCCTCAATGTGGCTAGCGGGGATCAGGGAGAGAGGGAACTCCCCCTCGCCGCCCTGCACCCACACGTGCGCCCCAAGAACATCTCCGCTCCCCCGCGCCAGGCGCACAGCCAGAGCGAGGCGAGGCGGGGGGGTGCACCCGGCTGCAACCAGCAAGAGGCAGCAACTGCCAACACCATCCAGATATCAACTTTCTTAGAGGGTTGTACCACACAGCTATCATTTGGGAATCACGATATTAAATAATAACATGGAGCTGTTTTAATAAAGATTCTCATGTTTGCTACGGAGGAAAACATATTACCACCAGAAATACACCCCGGATACAACTCAGAACCACTGTTCAAGACACAGTGATCGTTTAGGCACTGTTTACTATTTCCTGGAACTTCGCCTTACGTGTGCGAAGAGTTTTAAATACTGAAATCTCCAAACACAGCTTGTAAAAAGCATGGATCTATGGACCCGACCTGATCCGGATCCGCAGGGACGCGGGCGGGAGGCCCGTGAGCCTTGGTGGGAGCCCGGAGCCTCGGGAAGACCCCCCCACCCCTCCTCCCACCCACATGGCCAACCCTCCCGGGAGGCCGGAGTCCAAGGGTAGCTCTTGTTGATTTGGTTCCAATAAGAGATAAGTTTCCTGAAAAAAAAAAAAAGCCCATTATCCAAAAACAAACATTTTCAAGGGCTCTGCCGGGGGTGGGAGTGCCTCCACGACTTCCCCAGTCCCGTCTGCGTCTGCGCAACCTTCGTGCTGGCCATGACCCTCTGGGGGCACTGGCAGTCGCAAAGAGTCGCAGCACAAGCGAGAGCAGGAGCGGGAGCAGCGCAGAGGCCGGGAGGCACCGTAGGCAACCGGGAGCCCCCTGAACATCAGTCCTGCAGAGTTGGGAAGGGGCCCTCTGACGTCTCCCCTGCACAGTTGGGAAGGGGCCCTCTGACGTCTCCCCTGCACAGTTGGGAAGGGGCCCTCTGACGTCTCCCCTGCACAGTTGGGAAGGGGCCCTCTGACGTCTGCCTGTCACTCTGTTGAAGTGCAGGCGGACCGTGGGGAAGGCACAGGCTGGGCGCCTGCACTGGTTCCCCAGGGCTGCCATGCAGGACAGAAAGGCACCCCTCACAGTTCCACAAGTCCAGGATCAAGGTGCGGTCGAGGCGGGTTCCCCCTGAGGTTGGGAGTGGAATCTGATCCTGGCCTCTGTCCTGGCTTCTGGTGGCTCGCCAGCAGTCTCTAGCCCTCCTTGGCTTGCAGAAGCATCACCCCATCTCCGCCTCCATTTGCATTTCCCCTGTGTCCAATTTCCCCCTTTGGATAAGGACCCGGTTGTACTGGACTAGGGCCTGCCCTATTCCAGCATGACCTCATCTTAACTAATCACAGCAGCGGCAACCCTATTTCCAAATAAGGTCACATTCTGAGCTCCTGGGGGTGAGGGCGTCAGCATATAGATTTGGGGGGAGGAGCACAATTCAACCCATAATAATACCGGACAAAGGTACAGACTCCAGCTCCTGGGCTGTCTGACATTGGACACTAAGCAATTGCATCAGCCTGTGCCACGCTTCCTGCCTCTGTAAGATGGGAAGGCGATGCCTGCAGAGACAACCAATGAGACACACAAGTACCTCTCGTGTGTATCACGCATGAGGTTAGCACGTGTCAGAAAGGCCTAGAGGGCCTTACGCTCAGCATCATGTAGCTCTTCCCATCTCTCCCAGCCCGGGAGAGGGCGCGTCCCCTGCCCAGGTGTAAACATCCTTTCTCTGCACTCCCTGCCAGAGCCAGGGACCATCAGAACACCGTCACAAGGCCAGCGAAGTGCTGAAGTGCCCAAATCAAAGGGCTCAATCAACTGTCCTATTGTGGCCCTTGTCCCGAGCTGGCTTTTCTCTGTGACGCGTTCCAATAGAGCAAGCTGGACCCCATGTGCCTTAAACAGAGAAACCATCTGCTGGGATGTCTGGGTTTGACTGTGCATGTTGAACACTTATTTACTTAATTTACTTTTACATCCCACCTTGTTCCAGAAAGGACTTGCAAGGGCAGGTGGTGAATAAAATCCATTTCAGTTGGATGGATCTATACCTCACAATTAGTATGAGGGGCCAAATATTTGGAAAATACAAATAATCCCAAATTCTCGTTTGATCCAGAAGCTGACATCTTAGACCTGATGTACCTTTTTATAAAAGCAATTTTTTTAAACTATAAAGTTCAGCATTTTAAGGTGGTGATGATGATAATGATGATGGTGGTGATGGAGATGATGGGGATGATGGAGATGATGGTGGTGATGGAGATGATGGGAATGATGGAGATGATGGGGATGATGGAGATGATGGGGATGATGGAGATGATGGTGATGATGGAGGTGATGGAGATGATGGGGATGATGGAGATGATGGGGATGATGGAGATGATGGAGAGGATGGGGATGATGGAGATGATGGGGATGATGGAGATGATGGTGGTGATGGAGATGATGGGGATGATGGAGATGATGGAGATGATGGGGATGATGGATATGATGGAGAGGATGGTAGTGATGGAGATGATGGGAATGATGGAGATGATGGGGATGATGGAGATGATGATGGTGATGGAGATGATGGTGGTGATGGAGATGATGATGGTGATGGAGATGATGGTGGTGATGGAGATGATGGGAATGATGGAGATGATGGAGATGATGGGAATGATGGAGATGATGGAGATGATGGGAATGATGGAGATGATGGAGATGATGGGGATGATGGAGATGATGGGGATGATGGAGATGATGGGGATGATGGAGATGATGGAGATGATGATGGTGATGGAGATGATGGTGGTAATGGAGATGATGGAGATGATAGTGATGGAGATGACGGTGGTGATGATGGTGATGGAGATGATAGTGGTAATGGAGATGATGGAGATGATGGTGATGGAGATGATGGTGGTGATGGTGATGAAGATGATGAAGATGATGGTGATAATGGAAGTGTTGGCAAACATAGAAAAGCTTATCATTATCTGGACCTGGACCAGGTGTGATTCAGAGGGAGAAGAGGAAAGGAGGAGGGAAGTGGGGAAGAGGGAGGGGAGAAAATGGAAAGAAAGGTTTGGACAAGGAAGGTGAACAGAGAAACTACATAGAGACCCATAATGCCCAAAGCAGGCTTGTACTGAAACTCTAACCAACTTAAATCCCAGGAGAACTTTCACCTGTTTTCAAAATTGTGACTTATTTTGGAGAACTGTCTGGTGGTTGATCATATCAGCCATTCACCTCCAGAAGACCAAATCTGAGCCTGGCTCTCACCACAAGGCACTGGTGACCTCTCCACGTGGCCTCTGGCAGCTCCTTCGTCATAGCAAGCACAGGCCCCTGGCGGGCTCTGCTGCAGTGCCATCCTGGGGGGTGCCCTGGCTGGCCCAGGGCAAGAGGTGGCACCTGGCAACATGCACTGGGGAGGCCAGAGTGTGGGGCAGATGTCCATTCAAGGCGCCCTCAGGCCCCCTTCCACGCGACGCCGTCCTCCTATGTGGCCACAGCTACCACATCCAGAAGTAGTCACATTTAATCCCCCGATGTCCCAAAAGAAAAGAGGAGAAAAGTGTGTGACAAATTTGTAGTCAGTAAAGAGTGAATTCGATGGCACCACTGCTGCATGGGGCGGGGCACTGGCAAAAGGCGCCCGCAGTGTGATGGGTGCCCAGCAGGAGGACGCCCCAGCAGGGTGAATCACGAGGACACCCCATGCGTGGGTTCCAGGGCTAGAGCTCTTCTGTTTCGCCCTGACACAGGTAGCCGCTGCTCCTGCCGAGCACCGCCCCCCCCCCCACCATCCAGCACACACCGTGCACAGCCCCTACTCGGCCCCAGGCACTGCCCTCGTTTCCGCCCGCAGGGAGCCGGCTCTCCACTGGCACCGCCAGAGTCTGCCCCTGGTGGCAGCCCCAAGTCAGCACCATGCCCCGCTGCTCAACACTCAAGCACGAAAGGGAAGAGAGTCCGGTCTTCATCTCTTGCCAGCAAAGAGCCTCCCTGGTGCCTATACGAATGTGCCCACCTTTTCCCAGAACCTGCTGTGCAAACTAGCTTTCAAACGCCAGAGGGGGCCTGCGTCCCTTCTCGCAGGGCAGCGGGGGCCTGGCCGTCACACTGTGTCCCTGAGAAGGACTTGGCAGGAGCAACAGATAAAGACCAAAAACACCTGCTCATCGGGGCGCCCGTCCGCGTCTGGATGGCCCAGGGTGCAGCTGGCAGCTCGTCACCCCAATCACGGCCCCACCGTGAGAAAGGCCCCGACTGCGCCTTTGCCGTCTCAACTGAGTCTCACCAACGGTCTGGGTCCTGCTCCCCAGCTGGGGAAACGGAGGCATGGCGAGTCCCAGTGACCTGTCCTCTCGTACGTGGGGAAGGTGAGGTCTAAGCCAGGTCCAGGACACTGCCGAGACCTCTCCCTTCCCTTCAACCTTTCCAGAAAAGGACTTGCAGGAGAGGAAGTAGTTTTAGAAAGGTCTCCAGGCAAGAGAGGGGCTTCTAATCCCACTCTGTGCTCCATGTTTATTCGCCATAAAGCTTTCCGGGCACCGTTACTTTGGGGCAGCAAAGGAGGGCAGAAAATGATGGGGGGGGTGGCCTCTCAAAGGGCCACAGACCAGGGTGAATTGAGGCTACTCGGTACATCCATCAGAGTAATGCCTTGTAATTAAGATTCCTGGGAATAAAGTGGTACCGGGCATTTCATGGAAGATCTGCCACCGCGTGCTTCAGGTCAGCCTTAGGCACCGGCACGGTACTAATTGATGGCTCCCGTTGGGTCCGAAAGAAAAGATGTAATCAGACCACACAAAGCACGTCCTGTCCAATTACAAGAATCGGCAGGGATGGGCTGACCTGTGACCTATGAAACAAAATTAAGATTTCCAAACATCACCAGGAGGTAGGGGGAGGGACGGCTGCTCCACGCTCCCGTCTTCCAACTCCCCAGAGTGGAGACAGAACAAAACCGTAGCCCTGGAAAGAAATGTGGCCGACTTTGAACGGCCGTTGTGCAACCTTTCGGTTGGGGTTGGCATGAGGGGTGGGGGGAGTCGGGGGGCTGACGCTCACCCCACTGTGCTGGGTGTCCAGATGCACCGTCACAAAAGAGCATTTCTTTTAGGCTCTGGAGCACCAGGAAGCTAGTTCTTCCTAAACAAACCAGAATCTCCAACAGTCGTAGGACATGTCAATCATGTTGGGCCAGAACATTACAGAGGGTGCCGGGTGGGGCTGCTGCGGGGAGGCACCTGACATCACCGTGGAAACGCACCCATACTCGCGCCCCACAGGACCTACGCTCTTGAGCCCGAGGTAGCCCGTGCAGGCTCCAGGGTAGGAGCCTAGTGACAGCAACTGGGGACTGTTTCCCCATTCTTCCCTCTCAAGACTTGGGGGGCTGTATTTCCTGGTTTGAGAGAGACCCAGGTGGCCACATCACACCTCAGCTTACTCAGGGACCCCCAGTGGCAGGGAGGTGGAGGAAGGACCACGGCTCCTCTCGGGGAGTCTCTGCAGAAACAGACTTCGCTCGGAGCCAGCCAGAGGACCTGCAGGAGCAGCTAGCTCTTCTTCACTTCTCTTTTCAAATCAACACCCGTCCCCAGATTTGCTTTTGGCAAACATTGCTTAACTGCTGCTGTTTTCCCTGAAGTCACTGAAGAGAGAGTTAGATAATGAGCTGGCATGCTCTTTTGAAATGTTTACTGTGTTCCTTAAAGTAAGGGACATGCTGGTTCCTAAACTAATTTGGGGTTGCTAGATCTTTTCTCCTCTTTTTGGAGATCTCTGAAGTAAACACATAGACTTAAGTATAATTATCAGAGAGTCAAATAAACAGTCATGGGGCTTTCTAAAGGATGAATTGTTGTAGATTTGTCGATAGAAATTTTTTCTCGATTCTTCCAGCAGAAAGGAGAGAGAATGCATGAGCATTAAGACATTAAGATATTAATAATACATCATAACATATAAAACTGCATGGTCGTGTCTTTGGTTCGAGGAAACCAGAAACGTGACAAGACCTCAGTGGCCACAGGAGGCAGGGCACAGGCAGGTGCCCACGGGAAGCCTTCTAAGTGCAGACTGCTCGTCCTAACAGGCTTCACGCTTGACAAATTTCTGAGTCTCAACCTGACATATTTCACAGCCTTGGTTTTTAAAAAATTAAAAGTCCAAGTATCCAGTCTTGTGTAACTTCTGTGAGACCCGTAATAAACATGTCCACGTAAGCCCTAAATCCCCACTCTCAAAGCAAAGATCTGGGGTTAGGATGACATTTATCTAAATTTCACTTGGTATTTTGGTTGCATATTTTTCCCAAGGAGTTCAAAGGCATTTATAGACATTCTGATTAGTGCTTGCGATATCCCGGTGGGGTGGCAAATTCTATTAGCTCAGCTTTACATTTGGGAATAGAAAATCTTAGAGCAGCCAAATGGTTTGGCAAAAACCATATGGCGTGTCACTGATAATGCTTTGAGAAGAAAACAGGTTTTCCCAGCATCTCTCCCCGCTCCAGTTCTCTGTCCAATTTGCTTGTAGGATTTTTTTTTTAAAATATATTAGATAATGTCAGGGCGAGTCTTAGGGTTATGTAAAATCTCATCTGCATTTTCAGGCTGCTGGGTCAGCGCCCGCCTGCGCGGGGGAGAGTGGCGCTGAGCCCCTCTCCTCCACCTGTCCGGGAGGACGGGCCTCCCCGCACTGTGCCGGCCTGCCGGCGGGCTGGGCCCCAGGTGGGTGATGCCGAGGAGAGGCGACGTGGGGACCCAGAGGGGAGCCCCCAAGCCCCTTCCCCTGCAGAGCGCAGCAGGCCCACCCAGCAGCGAGATGACTTCCTCCACCGCCGTAGTCCACACGGGAAGGGAAGGAAGAACAAGAAGAAAGACGTGGGCTTGTTGTCTAGGGCAGATGGTGTATCGGGAACAGATGCCAGGGACGAAGAAGACACTCCTCGACTCCTTGTCAGCTGCCGTCATCCCTTCCAGAAGCACCTCCAGGCTGCGGGAACAGAGCGGGCGGTGACCGGGGAGAGGTGCCCGGGCCGGGGCTGCCGCTGGTGGGGCGAGGGTCTCAGGCTCCCGGGACCACGTGGTTCCATTTCAAGGTGTTTCAAGACCTCAAAGACAAAACTGCTCAAGTCACCCCGGGACGACATTTGAGGGGCTGCAGTGGCCAGGAGAAGGTGCCAGACCACTGCCACCGCCGCGAGGCACCGGCGCTGGCTCATGGGCAGAGGCGTGCCCACGCCGGCGGGCTGGCTCCACCACTGCCCTCCTGCCTCCCGGCCGCGGCCACCCACCTGCTCGCTCCCCCTGCACCGCACCCCCTCCTGCCTGCTTCAGGGCCCCGCGTGCCTCGTCATCTGCCAGGAACACCCCTCCCCTCGCACACACGCACGAATCCCTCGGATGTTCATCATACTTGACCTCCTCGGGGAGCCTGCCCTCCCAGCCCACAAGCCGGGGTCAAGTCCGCCCAGGCCAGGCTGTCCTGGCGCCCTCCCGCAGGTCGCCGATGGCAACGGAGGCGAAGTCATTCATTCGTTGGACCCCGTCTCCACCAGTGGCAGCTAAGTCCCATCGAGGCAGCAGGTTGGGCCTCCTCTCGTTTATTGCTGCCTGCCCAGCATCAGTAGGTATTTATCAAATTAATAAAACAAACAGTTCATCAGCTTGGTACGAAGAGACAACCACACCAGTCGCGTGAGGGCTGGTGGCATGAAGTCAGCGTGAGGTTTAGCAGCCCCACCCGTGAAAACAGGTACCGTAGAGTCGTGTGGTTTGGCCTCCTTCTCTCCACAGCCTGAACTTCCCGTTTCTGGAACCTCAATCTTTGGACTCCCGGGACACCCCAGTAGCCTAGCCTCTTCCGCACCTGCTGCCCACCAGGGACGGAGAAGGGTGGGGGGTGCCGAGGGCCCGGCCCACACCCCCGGCCACCTCGCTCTGGGACATCTGGGCAGCTCCCTTCCCTAAGGGCCGAGCTCTCTTTCTGCTGGGAAATTGTGAATTCATGTGCATTTTTCAACATTCCATTTTCTTTTTCATGGCAATTTCCCCCGCCCCCCATGGAATTTTGTAGGCTTTATTTGTTTGGAAGGAATCAATTAGGTTTATTATATTTTAGCCATGCTTCAAAATACACAGGAGAGTCAAAGTCTGAGCTCCTGATAATTGTATTTTATAAAATTAGGGCTGTTTATCCAATTATGGAGAAAAGCTCCATCACCATTAGTATCATTGTTTATAAGCCTTTGGTTGTTTTTTTCCTCTCGAATAGAATCCCATGTTTCCCAATGGGAGCGTCATAAAAATATCATTAGAGACAGAGGTGTCAGCCACTCTTCCCAGCTCCCCAAGCTGCTATCATCAAACATCCAAAAGGGGCCTTTTTCAAAAGCAGAGAAATTCCCCAAGGGAGAAACTGCCTGGAGATCTGTCACCGCTCTTAGAGCATGATGACTGATCTTCACAAGTGGTAAAAATAATTCCAGAAGGAGTTAAGCAATAGGTACATGGGGTCTTAAAAAAACAAAGAATGAGAGAAAAGGTAGGAGGCCTGGGGTGGGTGGGAGAGAGAGAGGCTGGGATGAGATCTGCCCGGGTTTGTATTCACATCTGGGAAGCCTCGGAGTCAGCCCCAGGGCAGAGAGGCTGGCCAAGGCTTGGGGATGTCAGTCGGGGGTCTGCGAGCCAGCACCTTTCTTACTATATGACATGTCCTGAGACTCTGAAAACAACTGGAGCGGGCTGGGGCAGGGGTTAGCGGGCAGGCAGGAAATGTCGCCACTGATGCAGCCTTGCCCTTTTCAATTCCCTTCCCTGAACTTGAATATCCTCTGAAAAGGTCCACAAAGCCTTTCAGACAATACGTTCTATGCATTGCTGAGTGGATCCAGAAGTATCAGCTTATGAAATTTGAAAGCTGACTTCATTTAGACAATAATCATCACACACGTATAACTCACATTTACTTCAAATGTTTTTCGTTTTTGTGACAAATGGCACATCCCTTTTTGCCAATTACCCAGAGGCAGGCGCAAATCTGAGAACAGAAGAAGCCATTAGCACTCCAGTGAAAAACAAACGGGAGTCTTCCGCTTTCTCCACTTTGTAGTTCCCGCAGTGTCAAGCTGATAGGCGCTGTCTTCATGCACAAGCCAGGAGGAAGGACGCAGGGAACACTCCGGAAACAGGGAGCACACTGTCAGCAACAGGGAAACGCGTCTCCTCCTTCGCCGAGCTTCCGATATGAGCAACGGATGCCTCTTCAGAAATTCCTTTTATCACCTTCACAGATTCCAGGATGGAAGAGATCTGCCCAGATTGAGACGAGCCCCTCTCCCCTTTCCCACATTCGCCTATTTGCATGTCCTCTGCAAGTTTGCACACAGGGCCTGAGTTTCTGGCACCTGTTGCTGAGACTGGAGGCCCCGACGTGCGCGAGGAAGCAGGTGCCCCTGGGCGGGGCCTGGCCACCACCACACGGGGAAGGTGGGGGACAGACCCGCCCCTCGTCCGTGGGATGCTGCATTTTATGCATCAACTTGAGTGGGCCACAGGGCGTCCGGATGAAGCGTTCTTTCTGGGCGTGGCTCATGTTTCAGAATGAGATTAGCATTTGAGTCCAGGGACTCGGTAAAATCTGTCCCCTTCCCCAATGTGGGTGGGCGTCCTCTCATCCCTGGAAAGAACAAACAGAACAGAAGGTGGAGGCTGGGGGAATTCACCCCTTTCGCTTGCTGCCTGCCTGCTTGAGCTGGAACAGATCATCTCGTCTTGCCCTGCCCTCCCACTGGGAATTAAACCATCGGCTCCCGGGTTCTCAGGCCTGTGGACTCAGACTGAATCACACCACTGGGGAGCCAGGGCTCCAGCTCGCAAATGGCAGGGTGTGGGTTTCTCAGGCTCAGTAAACATGTGAGCCAACTCCTCACAATAAAGCTCTTACACACACAACATGTGTGTGTGCACATACACACATGCAAACACACATACATGTACACATACACACATACATATACACAGATTCACACAAACACCCATACGCACACATGCATGCACACACATTCAGCCATGTGCCACAAGACAAACCACATATAGGAGGGAGGTTCTATAAGATTACGTAAAAATGCCGTATTTTTACTGTAGCTTTTCTATGTTTAGATACACAGATACCTACCATTGCATTACAGTTCCCTACAGCAGTGGTCCACACCCTTTTTGGCACCAGGGACCGTTTTCATGGAAGATAATTTTTCCTCGGACCAGGAAGGGGAGGGACGGTTTGGGGACAATTCAAATGCATTACATTTACTGTGCACTTTATTGCTGTTATCATTACATTGAAATATATATTGAAATAATTATACCGCTCACCATAGGTGGGGGCCCTGGCCCTACGGGATGCAGTGCAGCGATGAGCTTGCACAGCCTTGCAGCCCAGGAGCAAGAGGCCCCACCATACAGCCTAGGTGTGTAGCAGGCCGCACCGTCTAGGTTTCTGTATGTGCGCTCTGTGATGGTCACACGATGATGACATCGTCTGGTGACACGTTTGTCAGAAAGTTCCCTTGTGTCAGTTCTGCACGGCTGTATGTCTGACCCTGGTGGTCCTGTTTCTCTGGAGAATCTCAACCAACGCACTCGCCTCTGCCTCGCCCCCGCCCTGCCAGCCTGATTCTCCCCTGCTGCCTCTTCATTAATTCCCCGAGCCCCTTCTCCCCAAATGACCCCCAACCTGCTGTGCTCAGTGTGATCCTCAAAACATGAAAGTCTGGCCATACTGGCCCCTACTTACAAGCCTTCTGTAGCTCCTTGGGAAAGGCATACATGTCTGAGTTTTGCACCGAAGGGCCTGGGCAGTTTGGCCCCTGGGGATGCCGCAGCCTCACCCCTACCCTACCCACCCCTCTCCTTTGCTGCAGCCACAGTGAGCCCCGCGGTCCCGAAGCTGCTGGCTGTCTCTACTGCTTTGCCTCCCCACCACGCCGCACCTGCGGGGCACTCAGGGAGTGTTGGGCGCTGTGACGGACGCCAGATACAGAGACGCCGTGGGGAGTTTACAGCTCAGTAAGTTAAAAACCATGTAACATCCTGGGCTCTGATCCAACTGCCCTGCCCCTGGGAAAGTGCCCTGACCACCTCCCCTGCCCTGCTTAAGTGGGAGCCCATTCTGCCATGTTCTCAGAGGGAAGCTTAGAGACGTCATTCATGGACGCTTCATGTCCATTAGGACAACTACTATCAAAAAACAGAATAGGTGTTGGCAAGAGAACGGAAAAATTGGGATACGTGTGCACTGCTGGTGGGAAGGTAAAATGGCACACCCACTGTAGAAAGCAGTATGGCAGTTCCTCAAAATATTAAACGTGCAACCACCGTACGATCCAGCAATTCCACTTCTGGGTAGATAACCAAGAGAACTGAAAGCAAGAACTCAAACAGATATTCGTACACCTGTATTCACAGCAGCATTATTCAAATATCCAAAAGGTCAAAACAACCCAAGTGCCCACCAACAGATAAACAGATGAACAAACTGTGGTATAGACAATAAAACGTTATTCAGCCAGAGGATTTTGAATGACCCCAATACAAAGAAACGATAAATGTCTGAGGTGGTAGGCATGTCAATTACCCTGATTTGATCACTACACATTGTATATGTGTATCGAAATGTCACCTGTGTCCCATAAATATGTACAATCATTATGTGTCAATTAAAAAATTTTAAAAAAGGAAAATTATACACATGCTACACTGTGAGTTAACCTTACAGACATTATTCTAAGTAAAATAAGCTGGGCACAAAGGGACAAAGACTGTATTGTTGCAAAATTCATAAAGGTAAAAAGTAGAACGGAGGTTACCACGGGCTGGGGGAGGGGGATGGAGAGTTATTATTTAATGGGGACAGAGTCTCAGTTTGGAAAGGTAAAAAATGTTCTAGGGTGGATGATGGTGATATTTGCACAACAATGTGAGTGTGCTTTATGCCACTGAACTGTGCACATAAAAATGGTTAAAGTAGTAAATTTCATGTTATGTGTGCTTTTTACCACCATAAACAAAATGCACATGTAACATTTCTGCTTCTGACCATGATGCAGTCACAGGAACTGGATTTACCTTCCCACGCTAAACAACTAAACAACCAGACAGAACAACTAAAAAAAAGACAATAATTTTCAGACATAGGACAACAGGCAGTGCAGGACAGTGATCCCTGAGAGAAGGGAAATAAATAGGAAAGCCTTGAGTTTGCCCCAGCCTCCTACCTAGATGCAGCTTCCAGCCCACTTTACAGGGAAGAGTGACCCAAACAGAGCTGGGTGTTTCCCTAAATGGGGGAGACAGAGCTGGGAATACGGGGAGGAGGGAACTGTGGGGCAGAGTTCCACAGCGTTTGCCTGAGACTTTGGCTGAGCACTGATCAGCACATGCGTGCGGGGCAACCGCCTGAGGCCGGTGGTCTTTGAAATGTTTCCAAATTTGACAAAAACTATAAACCCACAGATACAATAATCCCAGATACAAGAAATACAGAGAAAAGCACCCCAAGGTACATTGTAATATAATTGCCCAAAACCGATGATAAAGAGAAAACTTCAAAAGCAGCAAGAGTGAAGGGAGGAGAAACATACTATGCGTGTACAGAGGAACAAATGTAAGAGGAAGTGCCCGGCAGAAAGGAGCAAGCCAGACAACCTGGGGAGCCCACAAAGGGCCAGGAAGAGTTTGCGTTCTCACCAGTCACAGTAGAGAAACCTTGTCACACAAGAGGCATCAGGTAGAGAGAGTACTCAGAGGGATATTGTCCCAAGAGTGAAGCAATGTTACCCCTATGCTAGTGGCCATCCTGGTCCCACCTAACAAGGCTTAAAAGCAAGCCTCAAAAGGGACCAAGCTGTTTCCAAGCAACATCATGGCTTCCAGGAACAAAACTCGGGGATATACAAAGGAATACAAAATTATCCAGCACCCAGAAAAATAAAATTTACAATTGTGGAATCCAATCAAAAAGTATCAAGGATGGGCAATAGTAGGAAAATATGACCCATAATCAGGAAAAATATTGATCGATAGAAGCAAACCCAGAAATAACACAGATGATAGAGTTAGTAGACAAAGATGTCAGACAGTTATTATCACTACATTTTTTATGTTAAGAGGGTAGAGGAGAACATAAGAATGTTGAAAGGAGACATGGGAGATTTTAGAAAGACAAAACTTGTAGAGTTTTTTCTTTTAAATAAAAAAGCCTGGGATTAACAGCAGATTTCACTCTAGAACAAACATTTGCTGCACTTGAAGACACAGCAGTACAGCCATCCACAATAAAATAGAGAAAGTAAAAAGATGGCAGGGGGGACTGGGCAGAGCTCCAGTGAACAGTGGGACAAATTCAAACAGCCCAATCTACACGTAACTGGAGTCTCTGAAAGGAGAGGCAGGTGGGGGGAAAATATTTGAATAAATTGTGGCTGAAATGTTTCCAAATTTGATAAAAACTATAAACCCACAGATACAAGAATCCCAGATACAAGAAACATACAGAAAAGCACGCCAAGGTAGATTGTAATATAATTGCCCAAAACCAATGATAAAGAAAAAACTTCAAAAGCAGCAAGAGTGAAGGGAGGAGAAACATGCTATGTGCGTACAGAGGAACAAATGTAAGAGTGACAGCCGACTTCTCATCAGAAACAATGCATGCCAGGAGACAATACAGTGACATCTGGAAATAAAAAAAAAAAAAAAAATTGTCAATCTAGAATATTTACCCGCCAAAAAAAAAAAAAAAAATAGCTTTCAAAAAGAAAGACTTTTTCAGACATACAAAAGCTGAGGAAATTGATTGCCAGCAGACCCTCACTGCGAGAGGCGACGGGGCGAGCCCCCACGCAGGAGGCAAACGGTGACGGGCAGCAATGTGGACGTGCACGAAGACGTGAGAAGCACCAGACGGACTGGGCAAATATGAAAAACACTGCCTCTTATTTTAGAAATCTCTTTAAAAGATAATTGACCATTTCAAGTGAATTTAATGATAACGCATTATGAGCTATAAAAGCATAGGTAGAAATAAAAGGTGTGATTAGCACAGCCTCTATGGAAAACAGTATGGAAATTCCTCAAAGAACTAAAAGTAGTCCCGCCGTTCCATCCAGCAATCCCACTACTGGGTATCTGCCCAAAGGAAAAGAAGTCATTTTATCAAAAAGACACCCGCACTTGAATGTTTATTGCAGCACAATTCACAATTGCAAAGATGTGGAATCAACCTAAATGCCCATCAGTTTATGAAAGGATAAAGAAAATGTGGTGGCCGGGCGCGGTGGCTCAAGCCTGTAATCCTAGCTCTCTGGGAGGCCGAGGTGGGTGGATTGCTCAAGGTCGGGAGTTCAAAACCAGCCTGAGTGAGACCCCGTCTCTACTAAAAATAGAAAGAAATTAATTGACCAACTAAAAAAATATATATATAGAAAAAAAAATTAGCCGAGCATGGTGGTGCATGCCTGTAGTCCCAGCTACTTGGGAGGCTGAGGCAGCAGGATTGCTTGAGCCCAGGAGTTTGAGGTTGCTGTGAGCTAGGCTGATGCCACGGCACTCACTCTAGCCTGGGCAATAAAGTGAGACTCTGTCTCAAAAAAAAAAAAAAAGAAAGAAAATGTGGTATATATTAAAATATACACCATGGAATACTTCTCAGGAATGAAATAATGTCTTTTGCAGCAACTTGAATGGAAGTAGAGACCATCATCCTAAGTGAAGTTATCTCAGGAATGGAAAGCCAAATACCACGTGTTCTCACTAATAAGTAGGAGCTAAATGATGGGTCAGCACAGGCATAAAGGACACTGGAAACCAAGAATGGGGGGAGGTTGGGAAGGGAGGAGGGTTGCGAAAGTTGCCTATGGGGTATAATGAACACTACTGTGGTGACCGCCACACTAAAAGTCCTGACTTCAACATTATACACTGTTTCCATGTAACAAAAACATTTGTACCCCCTTAATATTTTGAAATAAGAAAAGAAACAGCACCAAAACTTTAAACAAAAAATTGATAGGACAAGTAGACAGAAAATCAGTAAGGATATAGACATCTTGAACTTTACTATAAGTCAATTTGATCTGATCTGAGATTTATAGAATATCCTACTTAACTATAGTAAGTCCTCATTTAATGTCATGAGTAAACTCCTAGAAACTGCAACTTTAAATGGAAAAACACATAACAGAACCAGTTTTACCAAAGGCTAATTGGTATAAACAAGAGTTAAATTCCTATGACGGGGGCAAGGGCAATATACGTAACCCGAACATTTGTGCCCCCATAATATGCTGAAAATAAATAAGTAAATTCCTATGACATATTTCTGGGCACGAAAACATCACCAAACTTTTAGATAAAGACCAAAACCCTTCCAATATTAAACACCGAAGTAAATGTGAGCTATATATACATTTAAGAAAGATCATTATTTACCCAATTTTTGGTGAATCAGTGCATGAAGATGGTCATAGCGGCACTGGGTTAAATCAAGGAATAAATATTACAAAGTGAAAACTGTAAGAGCACTTCCTCCAACCACACAGTTCAAAAGCAATCGCAAACGTGGCTGGCTCCCTGAGGGCTTTTGCTCCACATCGCATCTTGTCATGCATTTGTGTGGTTATCATAGACTTGACGAGTTTTCTGCAATAATTTGTACCCATTCATTCATTCGTTCATTTTTCTATCCCAAGTATTCCAGTTCAAGGTTGCAAGTGGCTATAGGCCGTCTGGGCAGCTCCGGGCACAAGGAGGGAACCGACCCTATATAGGACACCACCCCATGGCAGGGCACAGTCACACACACACACACACACACACTCACACGCACACACTCAGACTAGGATCATTCAGACATGCCAATTCACTTAATATGCACTCTTCGGGATGTGGGAGGGACTGGAGTGCCTGTAGAAAACCTATGCAGACATGGGGAGGACACGCACACTCCACACGGACAGCAGCCCCACTGAGAATTGATTTTTTTTTTCTCCTCACGAATCTCATAACAAAACGAAGTTGAACAAAACAATGTTATCCAAGGCCCTGCTGCACAGCAGAGCACAAGCTCCATTCCAAACATTGCCAAGACAGATCTGATTCTGGGACAAAGAAAACAAATACATTTACAAGGAAGGATTCAAGTCATGCAAGGTATGTTTTCTGTGCACAAGGAAAGCAAATTAAAAATCAACACCTGAAAGATATTTTCTAAAATTCCCAAATAGCTGGAAGCTCAATAACACAATACTAAATAACCTGTGGGTCAAAGAATAAATGCCAAGGACTATTAGAAATAAATGAAAATGAAAACGTGACATGCCCAAATGTATGAGATGCAGCTAAAGCAGTGCTTAGAGTGACATTTATAGCACTGATCACCTAATCAGAAAACAAGAACGTTCTCAAATAGCTTCCTCCTTAAGAAAGGAGGAAAAGAAGAGAAAGTTAATCTAAAATTAATCAAAAAGCAAGAAACAACAAAGGTAGTAACAAATCAATGACATAGGAAAGAGAAAAGTGGCAGAGAAGATGGATGAAGTAAAAACGAGGTGTTTGAGAAGATGAGCCGATGGACAAGCCGCTCAGCAGACAGGTCTGGGAAGAGAGAGAAGCAAATCACCGAGGCCAGAAGTAGAGAATGGAAGCCACCACCGCAAATTCTACAGGCATTAGGTACCAGTGAGAGAAGATTATGAACAACTTTATGTTCATAAACTCCTTAATTCAGATGAAATGGGGAAATTCCTCGAAAGACACAAGCTGCCAGAGCTCACTCAAGGATAAACAGATAATCTGAACAGCCCAGCTTCTTATCTATTAAAGAAACTTAATTTGTAGTTAGAAACCTCACAGAGAAAATCCCAGGCCCACATGGCTTCACTGGAGAATTCCACCAAGTGTTTCAGAAAGAGACGTAATCCATTTTACACAAATTCTTTCAAAACCCTGAAGTAGAGGAAGCGTTTTCCAACTCACTCTGTGAGGCCGGCATTACCATGATACCCAAACCAGAAGACCGTGTTATAAGCAAGCCACAGAGAAATGTCCCTCGTGAACATAGATGCAAATATTCTTAACAAAATTCAGGCAATATGCAAAATGAATAATACATCATGGCCAAGTGGGGTTTATAAGCAATGTAACATTGAATTGCATTTGCAAATTAAATAATGAAATTCACCATACTGACAGAGTAAGGGAGAAAACCACATAATGACCCTCTCAATAAATGGAGGAGAGTCATTTGACAAGATCTCACATCTCATTCCCTGTAACTACTCTCAGCAAATTAAAAATTAGAGAGAATTTCCTCAACCTGATAAAGGGCATCTGCGAAAATATCTACAACTGGCACTCCATCTAATGGTGAAAGACTAAAGGCTTCCCCGTAAGTCCAGGGACAAGGCAGGACGTCAGGTGGGATCGTGAAATGAATAAGCCACCTCGGAAAAGTCTGACGGTTTCTTAAAAAGTTAAACATACGTCTATCATACGCTACAGCCAGTTCACTTCTAGGTGTTTACCCAAGAGAAACGAAATCATATGGCCATACAAAGAGATGTTCACAAATGTTCCTGGCAGCTTTGTTTGCAATAACAGAATGTCGAACAACAAATGGCCATCGCCAGGCGGGAATGATGAACGGTGGTATATCCGCGCAGCAGAACACGCTGTAACAACAAACAGGAATGAACTATTGACATGCACAACGCCATGCATGTGAATGAAGCTCACAGTCGCTATGCCGTGTGAAAGAAGTCAGACAAAAATATATCCTGTGTTATTCCATCAACGTACAACTCTGGAAAATGCAAGCTAATCTACAGTGACAGAAAGCACCCCAGCAGTCGTGTGAGGACGGGGAGGTGGAAGGGATGGATTTCACAGGAGCTCAAGGAAGCCTGGAGGGGGTGGTTAGGCTCACCACTGGCCCCTGGCGCTGGTTCCATGGACATATGTTAAAACCTATCCAACCGTGCACTTTAGATATGTACAGTTCATTGTTAAAGTCAAGCACACTTCCCAAAAGCTGAAAAACACAATTTAAAAATTACATCTATCTCCCTGTTAACTAGATGACACTACGACCACTTAAAAAGATAGTCCCCGAGCAGAAAATCAGGATTTCAGGCCTGTTCCTGGGGCCAGCTTGGCATATTTGTAGGTCTTATGCAGCTAAAACGGAGCTGGATTAATACGAGCTCCTCACCCACTCCCCCGCGCTCCCCAGCTGCTCTTGCTTGCCCAGCTACCTGCTGCTGATTTGAGGACACTCAGCTCAAAAGCTAGCTCCTCTTGGACATCTTCCTTGGACCCCGAGACTGGGTCAGGGGCTCCTGTCCGCCCAGGACTTGCCCATCAGCCCTGGGCTAAGATGAAGTGACCCTTCATTGTGGGTCACTCTCGGGACATCCAGAGCAGCTTGCCCTTACAGACTTGGTGCTCGGGCGACGCCTGGCCCCAGGACCAAGATGGGCGGATGCCTGCCGAGCACGGGGCAGGAGCAAGCTTCCTTCTGGAGGACGCAGAGGCAGCTAAGACCACAGGGAGCTAGGGGCCCGGGAAACACGACCTGCTCCGTCCCAGGTGCCCGTCCCACCGCTCAGGAAACAGGGACCGGGAGGGAGCCACGGGGGTCTGCAGTGAGGTCCTCCTCCCACCCAGGAGTGCACTTGGGTCTTCGGCCTCCAGGGACCCACAAGGAGAGGCTGTGGGAGAGACCTGGCCACGCCGTTCTTCGTAAGGCGAGGCAAAGTGTCAGATGTGACTGTAATAACCCCTTGTTTTTTCCCCAAAATGCCAGAAAAGAGATGAAAGTCCAGGTCAATGGGCTCCAGCTCTTGCCCGGAACCGAGCTAACTCATGTAGCATCTTCGCCTTTGCACAGGGCCCCTCGGCGGCTTCCAGAAAGGCGGAGTGCAGCTCCCCGCCCCTGCCCCAAACCGCAGGGTGTCCTAAGGAGCATTCCTTTCTCTCCCCCACACTCCCGGAACAGCACCCTCATGGGATCCGGATCGCAGCACCTGCCAACCCCTTCCCGGTGCCGGTAACTGGGCTTCCTGGCCGGCGGGCCGAGGACACAGCTCAGACGGGTGAAACTGACAAGGGGCTGGGGGCCCTCCAGCGACCACACGTTCTTTCACCCCAGCAGGAAGATGTGCTGGGCCCTGCGCTCTGTAGAGGAGGCGAGGAGGGAGGAAGAGGAGCAGGGCCGGCCGGCGGGACCCCGTGCTGGGGGAGGCAGGAGGAGGGAGTCTCTGTGGGGAGGGAAGGACAGCTCCAGGAGCACTGCTGAGCCAAGGCTGTAAGGAGTGGGCGCCCCAGGCAAGGCAGGGACCAGAGTGTGTGTGGGTGCTGCCACAGTGGGGGCTGCGAGTACAACACACCCCCAGCCTGGGCAGAGGCAGAGCCGGGAGCACTACTGAGTGCTCGGTTACCTGCCGATGTGTGCCTGCTGCCCTAAGTCACCTTCTCGAGCAGCCTGTTCTCTTTGTCCGTCTTGCCGGGGTAGGCGGTCAGAGCTGTGGCAGTGCAAAGCTGTGGCACAACAGGTATACAGTGAAAACCGAGTTTTCTCTTTCACTTCTGCAAGACCGAGAAACAGGCAGGTCCTGGATCGCAAAAAGGAACAGTGGGGAAACCCCTTGTCAGGGCCTTACTGGACTCCCAGGAAGTAAGTGACATCTCGAAAGCCCAACTCTCTCCACCCCCAGCACACAAAAATAAAAAGGGAACGGAACGAGCGAGCCAGCCGGGAGCTACAGCAAGAGGGAGAGGAGGTCCACGAGGGTCAGGCTCTGCAGCAGCCGCTGGCCCCAAGCTGGCCCGGCAGGGGCGGCCGGCCCTGGGGTTCCTGCAGAGCCGGACCCTTCATGGTGGGGACCCAGCGGTTCTTAGAAGGGAAACCCTCCAGTCTGGGCCGTCAGCATTCCCACACACCACAAAGAAGCAGGTACCAGGTTACAAAGATCACCGAGCACGGAGAGGCGGCCCCATGTCTGTGTGTGGTGGTGGAAGTGACAAAATTGAGCCCCTCGAGACACTAAAATGAGCAGAAACAGAACACGGGGTGGCTATGTATAACATGTTTAAAGAAAACAAGGCCGGACTTCTAAAAGCAAACAACAGCCTATATAAGGAATGAGCGTGCAGATCTGAAAATGTACCACAAGGAACGTGTACAAGTGACAGGTACAGTTTTGGAAATGATTAGCTCAATGGGTGGATCGGACAGTAAAGCAGACAGCAGTGGCCAGAATGACTGCTTCACGTCTCCCTCTCTCTTGTCTTCTCGTCCCCGCTCTCCGCCGAGGCTTCGTGGAGAAACGCGGCCAGCAGGAGAGAAAGTCCACAGCGTCTGTCCGCACATCCAACATTCAACCTCCGACCCTCGTGCCTGCTGCCGGAGGCGGTGAACTTTTCATGCCCCAACCTGAAGGCAGTGTCCCAAACTGAATGTTCCAGAACCATCGCGCCACGGCCCCTGCGGGGCATTCTCCAGGCATCCTATCTGCGCGCTCCCTCACCACCCCTTCCTCTCCACCACCCCCCCCCGAACGTTTCCGCCCTTGCGTCCTCACCCTGGGGTCCCAGGGGCTCCGTGCTTAGAGACGGCTCTTTTCTCTCATCTCTTGCTTGGCTAAAATCCTTCCTCCAGTAGTGTCTTCGAGACAGGCTCGGATGGACCCCATTCCTGCATTCTGGCGTGTTCGAAGACATCTCGTCTCTGTTCGTGCGCGTCGGTTTGGTTAGGTACAAAGTGGCTTCGAGCACGTCATAAGCCTGCTCCTCCCTCTTCTAGCTGGAAGAAGACTCAAGCCAGAGCTCGCAGGTGAAAAGGGAACCGCGGAAGAGGGTTCAGGTGGCAGCCGCCTTCTCCGGGAACGCCTCAGTGTCAGCCGCCGGATGTACCTGCTCAGGGCGAGGCATTTCCTTCCAATCTGCAGGTTCAGGTCTTCTTTTTATTTTCAGAAATGTCTCTTAAATTACTGTTTAATTAAAAATTTTTTCCTCCACGACATTAGTTCTTTAATCCTTCGGACTCCTGAGGTGCACGCGTCGCGATCCTCTCACTGCCGCCGTCCCCCACGCCCTCAGACATTCTGCACCTCCACTGCATGCTGCCCGCCCCTCCCGCCCGCCCCCAGCACCTTGCTGTGCTCCTGCTCCTTCCACCTCTTCCCCAGCTTCGTCTCCGCTTCCAGCTCTTGTTTTGCAAGTCAATTATTCTATTTTTTAAGAAATTTATGGTAATACGTTTGGCCATAAATTTCATGTGCTCCATGGCGATTTTTTCTTAATAAAAAAGGAAAGAGGGATCAAAAGCATACATGCAGGCCACCCACCTTCCAAGGACCCGCCCCCCACCGGGGCCCCACGTTTGGCGGCGCCCTGATGATGCACGAGGCACCGAGCCCCTATCTGGGGCTTTCTCCGGGCCCTCTTTCCGTGGCTTCTGCCAGATGAAGGGCCGCCCCCCACTTTCCTCCGTGGGAAGACGCTGCACACCCCTCCGTGCTCTGTGTGCTGCTGTGTCACTGCAGAGAGCCCAGCTGTGTCCCGTGATATGAAGCAAGCGTTTGGAGAACCCCTACCCCCGACCTCTACAGACATGTGCATCCTTCAGCCAAATGGCCTGCCGGGACTGCTGCTCTGTCAGAGGGGCCGTGGCCCAGTTGGCCGGGGTCCACCCCGGGCTTCCCGGTCAGTGGCTGGGAGGAGAGGCCTCGGTGCCAGGGGAGAGCAAGCAAGGGAAGGCGCTGTGATCGCGCCGGGCACGGCCACGCCCTCTCTGGGCTTGGTGCTGAGGGTCAGCTCTGGCCACCGTGAGGACCGGGCAGCTCTCCCCTCTGTGCTGGAACCTCCCTCCGCGTGTTATGGGGTGCGGCTGCCTCCCCGTGCCTTGCCGCCTCCATCTCTTCTTGCTTGGGTGTGCGCACGTGTTTTGCAAGCCAATCTCCAGCATTAATAAAGCAGGAGCAGTCAGACAGGGTCTGGCCAACAAAGGCATTCGATGGGGTCGAGGAGGGGATGTCATTTCAAAACCAGCGAGTGGAAGACAGTGACAGGCAGCAAGACGCTGTGTCTGTCGACCGTCAAGCGAAGCTCACGTTGAGGAGATGGTGAGCAGAACATGATCTGCGAGCTGTTTCTGGCTTCTCACGCGCGGTGAGGGCCCGTCCCTGTCAGCCTTTTGCCCGGCCCAGCTGGGGCCACGAGGGGCTACTCGCTTCATCCAGAGAGGAGGCTGCAAAGCTGCAGGGACACCCAGGGGTGGAGAGCCAGGATGTAGGGTGCAGCCCCTAGCCTCCGTGATGCCGTGGGGGGCACCTTACCGCCGACCCTCATCCGAGTGCTGGGTGGCAACACCCACCCACCCCACAGGTTGGCTAGGAGAGCTCTGAGATATCGCCCATTAAAAAGCCTTGAGCAAGCCGCCTGCAATCCGGAAGCCTGAAAATACCGATTGGTGCAATTTTCCTCCTTTCGAGCCCTGTGGAAATTGGGGAGGGCAGCTCGGTTAGCATCATCTTCCTTTCCCTGACGAAGGGTGACCGACGTGTCCGTTTTAACCCAGCAACTCTCAAAAGGCTATTTCGATAGCGGAAAATTTTTGGTGCATTTACGTCAAAATGGTCTGTCAATTTTTTAAAATTACTATTATTTTGCCAAGTAATATTCATCCAGATCTCCTGGACGCTCACTCCATGCCATCAGCCCCACAATCACAGACTACAACAGACTTTCCACTTATGCCCCGCATCCTCTCGTGTGCCGGCTCCATTCTCCACGGCTCTTTCCCATTTTGCAATCGGCAGCTCTCTCTTTCCTTTTCCCCAAACATTTGCTTTGCCTGGATTCTTATAAGTAGTCATTTTTATTGTCAGAAAAAAAATGATAAGCATCTTGAAAATCAATGTAAATGTGTTGCTGCACATGCCTAATGGACTGCGGGAAGTTCAGCGGTGACTTTCCCATGAACGCGGAGCTGAGAAGGACAGAGTCCTGTCACCCAGGTCTCCCCCGGGATCCAGAAACCTCCTCCCAAGCCAGCCCAGGTTCCAGAACATGTTTCTCTCGATTAGCATCTCTGAGCCACTTTTACCAGCGGTGTGATGCCGGTCAAAGATTTAACCTCATCATCCCAGGCACTGAAGACCACATGCTGCACGGTTTCCTTTGTAAGAAACGTCCAGAATTGGCAAGCCTACGCCAATACTGGTTGCCGGGGCTCGGGGAGGAGGGAGCAGAGCATAAGGGGGGTGGCTGCTTAATGGCCGTGGTGTTTCCTTCTGGCTTGATGGAGAAGTTCTGGAACTAAACAGCGGCAACGGTTGTGCGACATCACGAAGGTCCTTAGTGCCACTTAATTACACATTTTAAAGTGGTTAAAAGGGTGTGTTTTATGTTCTTTGTGCATCGCCACCAAAACCAAAGTGCAGAGGTCCACGCTCTCAGTTCTCCAAATGGACACTCGAAGTTCCGTGCCCTGCGTGCAGAGCCGCGCGCAAGGTCCCCGGCTCGCGGAGGGGGAGATCGGACTGGTCTAGACGCGGAACGCGCAGAGAAGGAGCACACCCTTTCCTCTGAATGACAGGTGGCTCCTGTGTCACTGGCTTCTCTGTTTAACAAACCATTTCAACATTTAGTGGCTTAAGTCAATGTCCACTGGATCAGGCTCATTGATTGTGGGGGTCATCTGGGCCGCTCTGGTCTGGGCCAGCTCGGCTGAGCTCCACTGGGCGCTCCGGCCTGCCTGTGGTCCGCCGGCGGGTCAGTGGGTGGCTGGAGGATCCAACAGGGCCTCCCTCCCGTGCCGGCGGTGGGTAGGGGAGCCCCAGCAGGGAGGGCTGGTCCTCTGCTCCCCGTGGCCTCTCGTCCCCCGGGGAGGCCAGCCTGCATCCCCAGAGCAGCCGCGGGGAGAAGCCCTGGGCAGGGGTGGGGGGGGACCCAGGCTCCCCTTCCCGGGGGAGGAGATGCTAGAGGTCGTGGCCCACGCAGTGAGCAGCGTGCCGTGCCCGCGGCGCCCAGGCCTCTGAAGCCCGGTTCCCAGACGATCCCTTCGCCCCTGCATCCCTCAGCCCTGCTCACCCCCAGGGTGGGCTCGACAGAGGCACAGGGCTCAGGGGTGAGGCCAGGGCATCTGCGTCGCGTGTCACTTGTCAAATGATACAGCTGACCAGGCGATGGCTTGCCAAAACATCCCCATGCCAAAACAGCGCACTAAAGGAGCCACATCGAAATCTCTTCCTTGGTTTCTCTTATGGTTCGGATTTCTTTCTGTGTCGCAACTAAACGGGCTTTTCCCGCTGCTCACTTTCTCCCACCCGAGTCCAGGGCCTGCTTTTCTCGGCAGCTAGTGAGGCCTGCGGGCAGGCAGCTGGGCGGGCACCGGGGTTCCGTGCAGGTAAGAGAAGTACAGTGAGCGAAGAAAGGGACAGGAGCAGCAGGAGTCTCTGTCCAGTGTGGCCGGAAGACCCCGAGTCCTTATCCGGAAAGGTAAGTTGGGGCTGCGCTGAGAGGGGCCTGAACCAACCAGGGTGGACGAATGGGCTCCATTCTGTGGTAATAGGGAGCCATGGAGGGGTGCGGAGCGCCACAGTCGGGGCTGAGCTTAGGAAAAGTCACGCGCACCACGCTGAAAGAGGGAGCTCAGAGAGATCAGAGGCAGAAACGAGCCATGACGAGGCTGCTGACGGGGCCTGGGTGATGCACTCTCCAACGGGTACGGCGCCGAGACGTCCCAGAAGTAGAATTGCCAGGATCTGACAGGCGAATAGGAGTGGGAGGAGAAGAGGACGATGAAGGGCGGTGGAGCTGGATGACAGGAGCGGCGGCGGCCCCACGCACACGGCAGGGCCTGGAAAAGGCACAGCACGTTTCCAGAGAGGAGGAGCTGCAAGTTCTAAGACATTGGAGCATGAGACTCTGCTCTGGGGACCGGGGCTGGGACGGCGCTGGGACACCCCTGCAGGCCGGGGGTCAGGAAGGAGCCACGAGGGCTCTGCCTCCAGCCCCAGCTCCCCGCCCTGTGGTCTGACGTGACACCAAGGCTCTAAGACCCAGCTTTCAAGATTGGGCAGTAACTTCTCTTCCTGCCGGGACGTGAAAACCTGTCCAAGCCCCAGGCTGACCGCCTGCCCGAGCTCCCCGGCACTGGGAGTGCTCCGCGCTTGGCCGCAGCCGTATCTATCGCTCACAACAGAGTTTACAAGGCTGTCCCGCTGCCAGGGCCCTTTTAGAAGTAAAAATAGCTGGAACGAGCCTGCTCTCCACAAACCGTGCAAACGTTCCCCCGTCCCGCACGCCTTCGCCTACGGTGCGTCCGCCCGCACCCGACACTCCTCTCCCGGGAGCTGGCTCAGGGACCCCGCAGAGGTCGTGCCGGGGACCCCTCTGCACAGTTTGGAGGCAGGGCTCAGACTGCAAATGGGGCACCCAGCTGGAGACAGAAGGCAACTGTTGTCTTGGTCACTGCTAAGGCGCACCTAATCATGCAAGATACCCTGGTGATGAAAAAGAAATGCTTTCGCTCCTCGGCGGCGTCCCGCTGGGAAGGGCTGTGCCTGGTGATCCCATTCCAGGCACGATTAACCACCCCAATATTAGGGTCTGGGACTTTGCTAATGTGCTTTCAGGTCAGCCACAAAAATATCTCTAAGATTTTTCAGCTAATGGCGCATTTGCGAGGTCATTTAAGGCTAAGACCGGAGGATTAAAAGATCTGATTCCTTCCTGAGGCCCTTAATTCTGAAGGACCAAAGAAGCCGTAAAACAAAGATTTATTCAGTTTCAGCCGGACAGCTCAATGGCGCAGCCCTGCAAGACCAGGAAAAAAGAAACATCTGGCCAGAAAAGTGCGCTTGTTTACAAAAAAAAAAAAAAGTTTTAAGAGCCTTCTCCAGCTTCTCCAAGTTCTTGGACTAAAATTAGGCTGGAAATTAAAAACAATGTAGAATCTTGAGAGTGCAGGGATACAGGAGAAAGAACATCTTGTTTCTTCTTTATCCAGCTGCCTCTGGCCATGGGTCCCCTCAGGCACCCCGAGGAGCAGCCCTGCCTTGGTAGGTAGCCCCTTGGGGACCGCACAGCTGTGGCGCTCCCTGAACAGGTGACGGATGTGGCCGCTGCTCCGAGGCCAAACCCTTTTGTGGGGGAGGGTGTTTTCTGCAGAGGATGCTCGGAGAAGGGAGACAGCCGTGTTTTGCTGCCCCTGGTAATGAAACGCCTCTCTCTGGGGCTCAGTGCAGACAGCGCCAGGGCTGCTGTGCCTTAGAGATCGTCACTGCCCATGCTGGGGGACGAGGACATCCTCAGAGGCGTGGACCAAGACTGCTTCGTGAGGAAGGAAGCCCGCATTGGCAGCACGGCCCCGGGCCTAAGTTGGGAAATTCACCTTCTTTTCTGGGCCTGCCGTGGACTCACACAGGACACCCAGGACACGGTCTCCTCACTCAAGCGTCCCTGTCCCTTCCCCACGTGGGCAATGGCGGCGCGGGCAGGATCACGGGACCCAGCCAGTGCCTTCCGCTCTCCCTAGGAAGCTAATGGGATTAACAGGTCAAGGTTGGAAGATGCTTTGAACTTCTTGGCTCGAAGCTGTCTCAAATACAGTAATTAACAAATCTCACCAGAGAGGTGGATTTGGGTCAGAAGTCGCTCAGAGGCCCGGGGGATAGAGCTGGCCGGGCTCCGTGGCTGGATCGCAGGCGCTGATGAGGAAGTCGAGGCACACGCCTGTAGCTCGCCGCCTTCCGTGGGGAGCCGCCACGGTGACAAGAGCTGTTCTTGGGTCCCCGGGACGTGCCCATGGGCACCCGAGACTCACGCCTGTTAAAAAAAGGCAGCCTGCCTCGGGAAAGCTCGTGCTCATGGGCAAACACGGGTATCGCCACAAAACCACAGGGGAGAGAAGAGGTGAAATCATGCCCCGAAAGAGAATGGAGTTAACCAGCCCGACTGCCGCCGGGTAAACAGTGAAGCACCCCTGGGCCTCTGTCCCTTCAGTCCCAGCCCTTATTCCTGCGGTGCACGTTGCACTGTCCCCCAGATCGTCCCTGGGGCTGCTCTCTGGGTCACCGAGGTATCATACATGAGAATCTAGAACGTTCACCACCTCCTGCAGCCTCCACCTGGGAAGGACACCACCATCCACCTGGTCATCAGGCTAGTTGCCTCGGTGATGCTGTCCTCCCACTTCTCGGCTCCCCGTCCCCACCTCGCTCTGCACATCCACAGGGAGGGGTCTCTGAGCCTGCTCCCTCTGTCTCCCCCAGTCTCCACCCATCTCCTCCTTTCCATCACTTTCGTCGCTCAAGTTCAGCCACACCGTGTTTCACGCTGCGAAGACGACGGGTGTCCAGCCTCCCAGGCCCCAGCCTGCCCCGTGCCAACGTCCCCGAAGTCTGCCTCAAAGCCTTGCTCAGCTCCTCTTGCATTTCCCTGACGATTTGCACGGATGAGCATTTTTTTTTTTTTGTAGGTCTGTTCACCATTTGTATGTCTTCCTTTGAGAAGTATCACTTGATATGTGGAATCTACAGAAAGCCTAACTCTTAGGAGCGGAGAGTTGAAAGGGGGTGACCAGAGGCCGGGAAGTGGGTAGCCGGGCAAGGGGACGGGATGGCCCGAGGGCGCCACGTTTCAGTCAGGCCAGAATAAGCGTCAGTGACTCACTGCACAGAACAGCGACTGCAATCAATAATAACGCATTGTCTATTCCAAAATTGCAAAGAAGTAGATTTTAAATGTTTTCGCCACAAAAAAAAAAAAAACAGTAAGTATGTAAGGTGATGGATTTGTTAATTAGCTTGAGATACAAACATTCCGCAGTGTAAACATATCAAAACATCACGTTGTACCTCGCAGATATATGATATACCATAATTATTTGTCAGTTAACACAAACAAGCCCTGGCTGCACCGCTGTGGAGGCAAGGCCTGGAGTCTTTGGCGCAAGCTCAGGAGCTCCCGCAACCCGGCACGTGTCTCCCTCGCCCCGTCCCCTCCACGTCCCCCATTTCAGGGCTGCCCCAGACTCCCTGTCCACCTGGCACACCAAGCCGTACACACACAGCTCTTCCCACCCACGACCCCCACCCTGCCCTCCCTCTTCGTCCCACCGTCCTTCACTCCCGAGGGCCCCTCCCTGGGCCAGCTCTGCCTCCTCGCTGAGATGCGCATTCCTCCGTCCCCTGGGGAGTGGCGGCCCAAGGGTCCCTCACTGCTCCCAGCCAGCCCTGCCTGGGGCCGAGGCCTGGAACCTGTGGCCTGAGAGCCCTGCCAGGGCGAGCACGCTGCTGGCAAGGGGCAGCAACGGGACCCAGCATGGAGGCCGGCCGCGGAGGGGACAGGTGAGGGCCCCGCTCACCCACGCACAGCTCCCAGGTCTCCGATGTTCAGGCTGGGCTTTCTGCCTTGGCTGGCTCTGGGGCCAAGGGGCGCCTTTCCTTTGCAATTACTTTGTTTATAGGCATTAAAGGCCAGCGTTCCTCTAGTTATCTCAAAGCAGTTTCCATCTTACTGGTGAATTACTGCTCTGAAATGGAAAGGCCGGAGGGGCTGCCAGTGCGGCCCGCGCCCGGCCCGGATGGCTTTGCCCTCTGACTGCCTGGGCCTCAGAATCAGCCACACAGCCTGGCTCCCCGGGCCTGGGTGTTCCAAAGTTCATTTCTAATAATACGATGTTTTGGAAGGTCACGGAGAGCTCCCCAGCCCGGCCCCGGGTCCGGGCCTGACCCTCTGCCTCCAGCGAGTGGCCGTGGCGGCCGGCTCGGGGCTTTCTCGCTTGTCTGTGTTTTCTCCTGGCCTTTCCAGATGCCTCTGCCACGGCCCCAGACAGGCGCTGGAAGACGAGAGGCGGCCATAAATCACCTGCCCCAGAGTCCCTGTGAAAATATTAAAAAACGCTCAGAATAGGTGTGGGCCGGGCCCAGCCAGCGCAGCTCTGCGCCGTGGGAAGGGACAGCCCGGCTCCGCCCTCCATAAATCAGGGGCCTTGGCTTCCCGCGCTGGCTCACGGAGGGTGAGGGGGCTGGCGCTGGCCGCCGCGCGGCCTGGGCTTAACCTGGCCTGACCCCCCGGGAGGCCACACACTCCGAGCCCCACTCGCCACACACAGGCACAGGGTTGCACAACCTTGCTCTGAGGTCTCAGGGAACACCGTGTACAGGCAGGGCCCGCCCTGTGGGCCCACGCATGACGAATGGTGGGGAGGACGGCGGAGGTGCTCCCGGCCGATCCGGTTTCCCCGCGAGCTCCGTCATCGCTGGCTGCCGGTGCCACCCTGGGCCGGCCGCCGCCCCTGGGCTCCAGCCGCTTCCTCGGCAGGCCCTGGGACTCGGGCCCGGCGCGGGGTGCACGCCCAGGCCCGGTGGACCCCGAGCCCAACCCCCATTTCCCCACCCCGCCACCCCCGTCTTGTCAGACCTCATCAGGGCGAGGCAGCCGGTGGGGCAGTATGAGAAGAAAGGACTTGCGGGTGGAGATTTCTGCCTGATTCCACTTAATCGGGATAAGCTGCCTGGAGAAAATGGGCTGTTATAATCTTCCCTTTCATGTGCGGCCAGGAATATCGCTGCTCCGAGCAGGAGGCTGCGCCCAGGCTCCTAAGCCATCTCCGGAGGCCCAGGGGTCAGCTGTCCCAGAATGACTCTGGCCGGGGCTGAGGAAAGTCTCTGCCAGGAGAAACGTACAAGTGGGATAAACAAGGAGACTTCCTGCAAAACAGGCCCGGGCCGCGGGAGCCTCGAGGAGCTCTGTCTGCGTTCCTGGAGTCGGAAGCTGCGGGGAAGGAGGGCCCAGGCTTCCAGACGGCGGCACTGTGCCCTTTCCGCCCGGAGACTGTCCTCTCGTGGGGCACAGAGGCCCTTCGGTTACTGGGGAGCAGCAGGACAGACCCCCCGCCTGCCCCGGCAGGCAGCCAGCGGCCACCGTGTCCCTTCTGTGAGGCAGAGACGACCCCCAGAGCCTCACCCCCCTTAGGTGGCAGTGTCCCCACATGCCAAGATAGCAGGGCCGCGAGGGTGCACAGGCTTACCCGGGTGTACCCCAGCACTGGGACCTGGGCACTGTGGCACGGGGCACGGGGCTGCTGTCCTCGCCTCCCGTGGCAGGGACTGCGGTCACTCAGGAGGGGGTGGACAAAAGGACACACGCTGCACAGTCCCCCCATCCGAGCACCACATGCGACTCAAGTTCGAGGGGACAGCAGCTGGATGGGCGGGTGCCAGGGGCTGGGGCAGGGGAGAGCGGGGAGTCAGTGTTAAAGGGGGAACGTGTCGGTTTAGGAAGACGAGAATGTTCTGGAGACAGACGGTGGTGATGCATACTCAATACCACTGAGCTGCACACTTAAAAACAGTTAAAGTGGCAAATTTTATGTTGTATACATCTTACCACAAAAAAAAAAAAAAAAAAGAAATCTTTAAGAAGAGAAAGGGTGGACTACACTCACATATAAAAAATGTCACGGTGTTCTGCGCTGACCACCGCCTGGCGGCTTAGGCATCCCACCTGCAGAGAGCTCCCAGGTGAGGCAGGCAGGTGCAAAACCGACCGGCCCCACCCAGCAGGGAGGGTAGTGGCGCGGGTGGTGCAGGATGCCCAGGAGCCGGGACAGGGCAGAGGAGGAGGACCCGGGCAGCCGCCTGGAGGACAGGCTGTTGGTATCAAGTTTCCCTTCCCTGTACTCCTCTGTCAAACAAGGAATGACGTGCAAATGGACAGGGCACAGGATCACAGCTCCCGACAGGGCCGTGGGGCTCACACAACCCAACCTCCCTCCTCCACAAACAAGCTAAACACACGTTCCCAGGAGGCTCCGGCGGCTCTGCCCCACGCGCCACATGCCATGCTGGCGAAGTCTGGAGCCATGGACACGTGTGTCCGTAGGAAGCGCTGTGTGCAGAGATGCTCTCTGTTCATCTTCCCAGCAACCCCCGAGGCGGTGTCGGGAGCCTCTACCAGAGATGAGAAAACGGAAGCCCCAGGTACCGCTCACCTCCACCCTAAGGGCTGGGGCTGGGGACAGTGCCCACTCAGTGCCCAGTGACCAGCCCAGGGCCCGGCCCACCTGCCAGCCCACCTGCCTCCCTCCTGGGCCTTCCATGCCCATGGCCATTCCAATCTAGGACCAGAAATGTCTTGTCACACAAATACCACACGGCCCAGGTCTTAGTCCGTTCCTGCTGCTACAGCAAGACGCCCGAGACTGGGTAATTTATACACGATGGGAGTTTATCTCTCACAGTTCTCGAGACTGGGAAGTCCAAGACACAGGCACCGGCAGATGTGGCGTCTGCCGGGGGCAGCTCTCTGCCTCCAAGACGGCACCTGGCCGCAGCGCCCTCTCATGGTGTGAGGGGCAGAAGGGACAATCGGGCCTTCTCAAGCCCTTCTGTAAGACACGAATCCCACTCCCGAGGGCAGCCCTCAGGACCTAAGCCCCTGCTGAAGGCCTCGCCTCTTAATACTGTCGCATCCAGGATACGTTTCAACATGAATTTCGGAGGGGTGCAAACATGTGGACCATCGTACCCCTAACCTCAGAGCTGGGTGCATCTAATTTTCCTTACGATGAGCGCTGCCTGCAAACACTTGCCAAGTGGCCAAGCATGCCAGAGAGCCCAAGAGCCAGCCAGGAAAGCCCACACACGGAACCTCGTGGGCTCCCCAGGGCAGAGCCACCACCGGCGAGACGTTTCCAGCATCCCGGCCCGGTGGGCTCCATCAGCTTCACCCTCGAGCTTCTTGCTGTTCCTTGGCTGTGGTTTCTTTTTACATTCTTCCTACCCAGTACTTAGTGATGAATTAAATTCTTTTCATTTTTTTCCTGATGCACAACAACAACCCAGAAAGAAAAAAAAAAATAACCTCAGTTGACGAAACGTGTCCAGCAAACCTTTTGAAAGCATATTCAGAATTGGCTAAACAAGCAGGACAGTGGGACCAGCTGCAAGGGGGGTGGGCAGCAGCCTGGCTGGCCCGGGCAGACCGTGGCGTGGCTGGACCCGAGGTCCAATCCTGACACTTGGATCTGTGCGGCCTTGGGCACATCCCTTCGATTTTTGGGATCCCAGTTTCCTTACCTGTAAGACAGAAATGCCCACACTCACACCCAGCCCCAGGCAGCCAGGAGGAGGACGAAGTCCAGGAGGAGGCAGGCCGCAGTGACAGGAACTGCCTGTGCTCACCAACAGGCTCCAGTGACGGAGGCCACGCAGAGCATGCTCAGAGCGTGACAGCCCGGCCTGGAATCAGGAACGCGTCAGAGATGACCCTGCGAATCTGTGCCCCACCTCGTCTTGTGCAAAAGGGGAGGATCGCACATGCTCTACCCACTTCAGCGCTAGTATGATAAGGACATCAAATCACGTCACGTGAGAGCTCTTATCGGTTCAGTCATGTGCCTGTCCACTCACCAAGCACTTGCTGACAGCCTACCATGTGTGGGTCCCCATGCTGGCCGCTGGGGACACGCAGGAATGGAAGGCCCAGATCCTGGCCACAGCAAGCTCGCAGTCTGGCTGGGAAGGAGCAAACAAGTGCCATCGTGTGGCAGAGGCACTGTGTAGGAGCGGGCGAGAGTGGCTCTCGGTGTGCCGAGAAGGAATGGAGGGGGCATGGGGCGGGGAAGCACCATGGGGACGTGAAGCAGGTGCCCCTCCCACGATGAGCAAAGCCCCTCAGGCTGGTGCACCGGGTCCCATGTCCACATCCACGCGGGCCACTTAAGAGGGAGCTGGCCACCTTCCAACTGGACCAGCGAGCCGGGACACTCACCCCACACGGCCCCGGTAGAGTGTGAGAGGGACCCGGGCCAGAAAGGAGGAAGCACTCAGGGCTGAGGTCTTCCCAGCGGAAACCAGGCCGACGGGCTCGCCGTGCACTGGTACCGGGGTCCCAAGGCGGGTGGGCGTGGCTTTGCGGAAGGCGTGAATTTTGTAGCTGAACAGACCTGGGCCTCATCCTCGGCCCCGGTGTTGCGACCGCTGTCCGACAGAGAGCACTGCCTTGCCCACTGGAGGCCCCACTTCCCCAGTGCAAATGGGGCCGGTGCTGCTGCCTCGATGAGCCTCCTACCGAGATTCCAGCCGATCATGAAGCGCCTCGCACAGCGCCCGGCCCACAGAAACGACATAGCAAACATCTACCTTGGTCTGTAACGCCGTTCACAGCAAGAACAGAGACAGAGCAGACGGCACAGGACAGTTTCTGAATTCAAGCTAACAAGGAGGCAACATCCAGGCTTCCTAGGGCTCGGCCATCTGTGTTAGAATAAGAGTGTGGATTAGCCAACAATTTTAGCCAGCCCCGCCGTGTCCCTGGCAAATGTTTACTGGCTTTTCTCTACCCTGTCAAACCTGGGGGAAAAGTAGAATCAGAAATTCCTCTGCAGGAGCTCTGTTTTGTCTCATGTCCAGAAACCACTGGCTGTCAAGCCACTGCAGTGCCTGGACACGGCGCCGAGGAGGGAAAGGAAAGAAAGTCCTGCTTCCTGGCACCGCGAGGGCCTCCTTCAGTGTGTGAGCAAGGCACTGCTCTAGACACATCTAAACGCAGCTGTCCTCCTTGGGCAGCTCTCCTGGAAGACACGATCATCAAAGAAGACTCCGTTCCAAGTCACCGAGTTGTTGCATTGTACTGGCAACTTAGCTTGATGACCAGAATATCAAAAATCAAACTCTTTCAAAAAGTAAAAGTCGGTCCAACTTTCCCCAAACCCTTCTGCATCAGAAGTCAGGAAACTACAGTCTGAAGGCCAAGTCCACCCCACCACCTGGTTCTGTAAATAAAGTTTTGCTGGCACACAGCCATGCCCGTTCCTTTGCACGTCGCCTGCGGCTGCACTCACACTGCATTGGCAGAGCTGAGCTGACGGCTGCGACAGCGACCCACAGAGCCCAAGATGTTCGCCATCTGGCCCTCGCAGAGAACGTGGGCGGGCCCCTGCTCTACGGAAACGTGGACAGGTGTCAGGCTCTCCCACCCCACACTGCCGAGGCCCCTGGCAGGGGTCAGATGCTCCTGTGATCCTGAACGAAGGTGGCAAGCGGCACCACCCCCTCCGCCGGGCCCCTGGGCTGCAGGCGGGACGGGACGCGCACTGCGTTTCCGGGCTTGTTTGCAAGAGCTGAGCTGATTGAGGGCATCGGAAATGCCCTGGACGTCCCAGCTGGAGTCCGGGGAACCGTTTGCAGGTGGAGTCTGGAAATACTGCGCCGTGGTCTCACACACCTCACCTGTACTGCAGCTCCTCGGATGCCAGTGATGACAGCTGTCATTTATCTGTTGCTCTCATGGCTGTAGAGCGGTTCCTCTTCCTCTGTCTCCTTTAACTCCCACACCAGTCCCATGAAGACGCATTCGTTCTAATTTGCAACTGAAGAGACGAGCTCAGAGGACGATGTGACAATCACGGAGTCACCTGTGTGGTCGGTGGGGGGACAGGCTTCCTGACATCACAATCTGGGTCTCTCCATGCACTCCCTGTCTCTGAGCAGCCGTCTGCGGCCATCTCCAGTGTCTCTCTGCAGGAAGATGGTTCTGGGTGACCACTGGTGCCTGGAGACGAACTTCCCGACAGCTCGGCCTGAGTGGCCGTGAGCAGGGCGCTGGCCACCCCTCCCGCCTCCGAACTCAGGAGAGCAGTCGGCCACAGTCGGTCCCAAAGTCTTCCGCACAGGTGGGGAGAGCGAGGGTGGGGGCGTGAGGAGAGGAGGGCAGGGCAGGGCGGGGAAGGAGGGCCCAGCTGGGCCCCAGCCGCTGGGTCAACCCTCTGCCCTCCCTCCCGCTGTCCTTCCCTGACAGCCCTGGCTAAGTTGCCAGAAGTTAAGGGAGGCCACAATTTAAAATCCACGCTGGGATTATCGTTTAGAAAACGTACTTCATTGTGCACTGGTTTCCTAGGGACCACCTAACAAACTGCCATCAACGTGGGGCCTTAAGCCCATAGAAGTGTGTTCTCTCACAGCTCTGGAGGCCGGAAGTCCCAAAGCAAGGTGTCAGCAGAGCCACACTCCCTCCCAGGACTGTGGGAGAGGGTCCTTCCCGGCCCCTCCAGCTCCCGGCGGCCCCAGGCATTCCTTGGCTAGCGGCTACGTCTCTGCAGTCTCCACCTCTGTCTCCATGCCCGGTGGCTCTGTCTCCTCTGAGGACTTCGGATTCAGGGCCTGCCCTAACCCAGCAGGACAGCATCTCAGGCCTTACCTCAGTCACACCTGCAAAGAACTTATTTCCAGATAAGGCCACATTCTGAGGTTCTGGGTGAGCGCAGAGTTTTCGCAGGACACTCTTCTGCCCGCTACATACTGTTCCAGGTTTCCTCTTTGCTCTTCCAGAACGGGATGCAGCCTGCAGACCTGGGAGACACATCTGTATGAGGAACCTGGGATTCTGGAAGGAAGGAACCGTGTCCTACCTGGTGGCCCAGGCCCAGTGTGCCACGTGCACAGCAGGACGTACCTGGTGTATGAGGCATCATCTCGCAGAGTTCCGTGATGGGTTTGCACATGTTTAACACCATCCTCGCACAGACTGTGAACTCCGGGGGGTGAGGACCAGAGCCTCAGCCAGCTCTGTGTCCCGACAGCCCCGCACAGCACCTGGAGCGGAAGGGCCTCATCACTGCCGTCCACCTGGTGCACACGCAGGCTCCAAGCTGGCACCTCTCCATCCAGCACCGTTCACTTGGACTCACAGGTGACAGGTTCTGATAAATCCCCAAGTGACTTTTCCGGGTCCGTCTCGCCCAGAGGAGGGGTTGAGTAGCATAAGCTCTCTTCTTAGAGCACACTTTTGGAGACAATCCTGCCATCGTAGGTCTATACAAAACGAGGATTCTGAGAGCGTCTCTCCGATTGGCTAAAATTATAAATTTTGGATGATATGGGAGTTGCCCAGAACCCAAAGGGTGAAAGTGCAGCTCTCTGTACGGACCGGCCACTGTGCCCACTGAGTCACGGAAAAGCCAGAGACAACGTGGTCCAGACAAGCTGATAAGATGTTCTGGAAACATGTGACCTCTCGTGCCCTGTGGAGGGGGACTGGCTTCTCCTCCTCTGCCCAGGGGTCAGGAACTCAGCTACAGAATGGCCAGTGTGCGTCGACCGCTCAGCAGGGCCGCTGTCTCTCGGACAGCGGTGCCCACCCAGCGGTCCAGGCAGTTCTGCACCTGCTCTCTGGGGGAGGCGGCGGCAGGAGGCTTCCCTTCCCTCGGTCTCAGCCTGTCCAGGACTGCGCGGCCCTGTGCCGGCTGCAGGCCGGCCCCTTCAGGTGGCCGCAGGCCCCTCCGCAGCCTGCTCTCTGCTGACGGCCTCATCTATCTCTGGCCACCCCCACCCCCTCACCCCGGGGCCCCCACGGCCAGCCGGTGCCTCTGCCAGCTGCTGCCGCGTGCTGCAAAATGTAGCATTCTTCACCGGCGTCTGTGACAGCCGGGTCGCAGGGGTGACAGTCGCTGGCGCATCTCTTCTCCCTGCATGGCAGGCACTGCACAGTGGGCACTCAGTGAGTGTCCGGTGAATGAATGAATAATTAAGGAAGCGCGCTTCCAGACAAAGATGGCAGCACAGGGGAGAATCACAGACTCGCCCTCCTCCTCCAGCGCCCAACCAAGTGGGAAAACATTCGTAAGCGCAAACTCCCCAGCAATAACCACCTCGAGCCATAAACACGAAAGAGGACAGCCAAAGGAAAGGCAGGGGACTCTGGTTTGGCACGAGGACGCATGATTCCTAGCCTCGCCCTCAACCCCGGGAAGCTGTGCCGAGGGAAGGAATTAACGCCGACAGTTCCCACGGAACCCCCGCACCGCGGGGCCTGCCGGGGAGGGGCGCGTGGCCGCGGGGCAAAAATGAAGTTAAAACCCTCCAGAGTGGAAGGTCCCGCACTTCACAGCGGGAGCTCAGCAGAAGCAAAAGGGTTTGCCATTTCCCAGGGCATGAGGTCGCCAGATCTAGCACATTAAAATGTGCCAAAATGTCCCATTTGGGACATACTTACACTGAAAAATTATTCATCGTTTATCTGAAATTCAAATGTAACAGGGCATCCTGTATTTTATCTGGCACCTGCCCCAGGGCGCTGCGCTGAGTTAGAACAACAATCCGATGCCCATGGGAGGGAGAGCACACCCTCAGTGGGATGGAGGGGCCCAGGGGACGGCACAGCCCAGGGACATGTCGGACAGAACTCAGCCTCGGCGGGGGCCACCTCTGCTACCCCTCACTCCCCACAGACTCAGACAATAGGAAATCTGATTGCGAGCAACACGTGGTCTTCAAATTGCAGCTCAGAGAAGCACAAACTAACCCCTGGCAAGATGGGAAAATGTATCACAGAATGCACCACGCAAATAGAGAGCCTGGGCCACCTGCCTCGGCTGTTGATGACGAAGAGAATGAAAAATGGAAAGGCAACAAACATAGGTGTACCACCAAAGGGCGGAGGGGAAGGAAAGGAGAAATGGAGAATGAAGAGGGAGGGAGAAAATGCAAGAAGCAGTTGAAGAATAAAGTCTGGAGGAAAATACAACGTAAAACACAGAATCAGATCTCCCATGACTGCTGCATACAGACAAAAAAACATAGGTAGAGATATGCACACACGCAAATATACACATGCATACATGTACACACATAGTAGGTGTATATATACACATGTGTGTACGAATATGCATGTGTATATATACTATGTGCATACATGTGTGTATGTGTATTACACTATATATGTATATATACGAATGATGCGATTATACAAACATCAAAAGGTGAGACTGCAAAATAAAAAAATTATGCCCAGCTGAGGAAACAAACTTACAGCCAACTTATAAGTCTAATAAGTAAATTGCAATCAAGAAGAGATTAGATCCTGTTGAAAATCAAATGAACGGCAGGGAGTCATGATCTGAGGCCAGCACTGAACACACAGAAGGGAAGACAAAGAGGTGAAAGTAAGTAAAGACAATGGATGTGGACAGAAGTCGTTTAAAGAGAAGGAAAACAGCTGTTCCTGAAGCAGACAACCCAATAAACGGAACAGAAGACATTATTCCAAGATATGATACAAGAAATTTTTCCAGAAATGAAGGCAAAAGTGGATGCATCAATTGAAAGCGCACATGCATACCAGGAAAGCCCGCTATAAAGTGATTATGGGATGCACCCCGGTTGCTCTTACGCGTCAAGGTTAAAGAATTGATCGTGGGAGCATACAAGCAGAAAAAAGCAAATAACTTATGGGGGGGGGATCTGTTCATCTCCGACGTCACAGAATTATTCCGGGAGAGAAAACAACGGCAGGATTTCTTACTTAGCCAATCATCCTTACTTATTCATCCTTCGAGAAGGCAAGAGGTAGACGTTCCCAAATGTTAAAGAATCCAGGAATCTAGAACCCATGAATCCCTCTCGAAGGAAACATCGGACAAGAAACCCAGCCAAACAACAGAGGAGCCGGGTGAAGAACGCTAGTTCGGGGAACCGAGGCGGAGGGTGGGGGTGGCAACGCGGGCACCGCAGTGAGAGCCGGACGGATGGGACGGCGGTTTCCACCCTGCTGATGGTGAAACCCGTGAACCTTGGTGGCTCCCGCGTCCAGCTGTGGGGGGTCAGCCTCACTGGGCTGGCAGAGTTTGCCGGGCCTGCATCGCAGGAGTTTCACCCCAATAACCTTTCGCACTTCTATCTATTCCAAGCCGGCACACAGAGCGAAGCAAAATGATATAGATAACAAAACCAGGTAGACTGAGAAAGGAGGAGCGGAGTCAAGTAAGAGAGCTCTTCACCCCATCTTTTATATGGGGAGTTAAGACACACTGCAAAGGCCGGGCACGATGGCTCACCCCTGTAATCCTAGCACTCTGGGAGGCCAAGGTGGAAGGATCACTTGAGCTCAGGAGTTCAAGACCAGCCTGAACAAGAGTGAGACTCCACCTCTACTAAAAATAGAAAGAAAATTAGCCAGGCGTGGTGGCACATGCCTGTAGTCCCAGCTACTCGGGAGGCTGAGGCAGGAGGATCGCTTGAGCCCAGGAGTTTGAGGTTGCTGTGAGCTAGGCTGACACCATGGCACTCTAGCCAGGGCAGCAGAGTGAGACTCTACCTAAAAAAAAAAAGAAAAAAGAAAAAGAAACACTGCAAAAAATTAAATGTGATGAAAAACAACCTACTGACTCAACTGCTTAATGCTTTTTAAAATCTTTTTTCTTAACCTAAATAGGATCTTTACAGACTAATATCTCTTATGATAAGGAAATTTATCTAATGTCAGCTATTTCATCAGATTTTTCCTTCTTTTAAACTCAAATAAAATTAAAATTTAATATTTTTAACCATGTAAAATATCATGCTACTTTTATTAAAATAACTTTTCCAGATATATATGTATGTACATATATATTCATCTATTTTTCTATCTAGTCATGGAAATATGGCATGATGTTCACTAAATGTCAACTCTATTTGTTTCTGGGTAATGAGTGATTTTTTTGGTTTCATGTTTGTATTTCTCTGTATTGTTTTAGTTTTTATAATGAGCATGTAAAACTTTTATTAAAATAATGAAGCCATTATTTTAAAATAATAATGACAATGTATAGCTTACATTTAAAAGTACATGTATTAACTATTTTATAACTAATAACTAGTTGAATTACTGTATATTAAAATAAAATTAAATAATTTTTTACATAAAATATATACAAAATATGATTAGACTAATTAGTTCAGCAAGGTTTTGGCTATATACAAATATAAACTGAATTTCTATACACCAGCAAACACTTTCAGTCAATTAGAAATGAAAAAGATGGCTTTTATAATAATAATCAAAACCAAAAGGTATCCAGAAATTATTCTAATTAGAAATGGGTACAATCTTTACACATTGACCCTTATTGAGTTCTAGAATTATTAAACTCTACTGAAATACGTTAAAGAACAACTAAGAAAATGGAGAGATATCCCATGTTCATAGATATGAACACTCAGTATCATGAAGATGTCCCTCCTCTCCCAAAGGAGGGTTTATAATTCCAATCAAAATTTCAAATGGGGTTTTTCTGTGGCAATAGACAAGCTAATTCTAAAATGTATATGGAGAAAAAAGGGTCAACAATAAATTAGGTACTCTTGGAGAGTGAGTTAGAGATTTATTCTGATATGAAAGCTTATTCATAAAGTAAGAGCAAATAAGATAGTGTTTTATTGGTGCAGAGACAGACAAAATGACCACTGGATCAGAACAGAGAGGCTAGAAATAGTCCATCACACATTTGAAGCTTTGGGATAGTACAGAGATTGTCTTGCAGATGAGTGAGGAGAGAAGGAACGGTACCTTCTGTACCACGAGTTAATGTAATAGTGCACCAATGTTACTGGCATGCCAATTTGTGTAATGTGTGCTACTTGTTCCTGGCACACAATTAGCAAATGGTACCAACACAAACAGCTACCCATGTAAGGGGAAATAAAATTAGATCCCTACTTCAAACCACAAACAAAAATCAATTCTAAATGGATTAAAAGACCTAATTGGGAAAAGCAAAACAAAACAAAAGAAACTTTTATTTTTTTTCTCTTTTTTTAATTAAAAAAATTTTTTTCTGCTCTAGTTTCTTGCTGAGGAAAAAGAAACTTTTAGAAGAAAGTGTTAAGACAATATATTTTTGATCTTAGTGTAAGGAAAGATTTCTTAAGACACAAAAACTATTAAATGTAAAATAAAATAAAAAATTAGTAAGTTTTAAGTTATTAAAGTCAGCCATTTATGTTCATCAAAAGCCACCATAAAAAAAAATAGAAAGAAAAGCCACAAACTGGGATTTAATGTTTGAAACACATATAAAAAACAAAGAATTAGTAGCTAAATATATAAAGAACTCCTTCAAATCAATAAGAAAAAGAAATCCAATTAAAAATGAGCAAAACACATAAATAGGCCTGTCAAAGAAGAAGCATAAATGCCAAAACATTTATAAAATGAGGTTTGATATCATCAGTAATCACAAAAAAATACAAAATTAAGATCACTGATAAGCTATCATCTTACACTTTTATTGGCGAAAATTAAGAAGCCTGACCACACCTGGTGTCGGATAGCATATAGTTAAAGAGAAACTCTTACATTGCTAGTAGGAGTATGAATTGATACAGATACTTTGCAAAACAATTTGGCATTATTATTTGAAGTTGAACATTAGCATAATTAGTGACCCAACAATCCCACTGCTTGGAATATATGCATAGGAGAAACTAACCCAAACATCCCTCACATTATGTGGCAATGAAGACAAATAAACTGTAGCCACACGAACCAACATATTTTATCCAGCCCAAAGGCAAGTAAAATTCATAATATATAGTTAGGTGTAAATACAGGAGTGAGTTTTGTAAGCCAGCATATATAAGAAATTGAATTAGAGTCCTAGTTATCCCTGGGAGAGGCAGAGAGCAAATAGGTAGTCGCAAGTTACTGGCTTACGAGTTGTTGGTCATTTTGTTTGCAATCTAAAGGTATGTTTCACATACTCTTTTGTACTGCTCATGTATTGTAAAAGACAATAAACGAAAAGTTTAATTAAGAAGAAACCAAAACACAAGCGGCCGAGTCGGGTCCCGAAGGTGCCAAGTGGTGGCGCCCAGAGCCCTCTCTCACCCCCACCCCCCACCCCCCGCGCCGCCGTGCCCGCCCTTGCTGAGCTCTCCTAGGAGGACGCGCCATGGACTGGGAAGATGGAATCACATCAGGGCCACGCAGCTGCTGTGTTAGTGGTCACAGGCCAAACTAGCAGAAGTGAAAGAGGAAGACGAACAGAGATATTAACAATAAAAATGATTGCAACTCGAGCCCCAGAGAGTGCTCAAAGACCCGGCATCCGACATGTCTCGTTGGTAATGATGGGTCAACAGTGCAAACCTGTGTGCGACCCAGCTGTTTGATTTTGGAAGGAAAAAAAAATCTTCTTTTTTCTAAATATTTAGGCACCAACTCCCAAAGGGTGCTTTCAGGAGAACACTGTGGGCGGCGGCAGCCACAGACAAGAGCATGTGTCCCGGACTCCGAAGTGGTCCCTGGGTGGGGTCAGCCTCTGCTCGGGTCTGGCAGGAACTTTGGAAAGACCATCCCAGACCACTACACCCCTCCGTCTCTGACTTTACTCGCGCCCCCACCTCTGGGGCTGGGATCCTGGATCTATAGCACTTCATCACCTCATTTCCTTAAAGATCAACTCTTTTTTGAGTATCCAAGTAACGAATGCCTACTATAGAAAATGCGAAAATTACAAATAAGCATAAAGACCAAAGAAGTATAAGCCACATGTAATCCCAACCTTTACAAATGATCAGTAGCTTTATTAATTGGATGCATTTCCCTCCAGTCTTTTTTCTATGTACACTTATCTGTGGATTTATGTGTGTGCTTGGGTAGAAATTTTTCTACTTAACCGAGATTTTATATATACAGTCCCTGAGTACTTTCCGACTGATTAAAGACAGCAGCGGTCCCCCCTCACTAGAAAGATAATGTTTTTGCCTTTCTTTTCTTACTCTGGGACCACGTCAGTTGTCCCCTACGCCAGGACTGGGGTGGTAATGACCTCACGAGGCCCTTTGTGACTTGCCTTGTTTCTCCCATCTATCGCAGTTCTTCAGACCAGAGGCCGCCCTGAGCCAGGCATGCCTGGACGGGCTCTCTCAGGGGAGAAAGCAGCAGGGGAGGGGAGGGGACTTACAGAGATAATGGCAGCAACTCTCGTGCGTCCAGTGCTCTGAGCGACGTGATCCTCTGTCCTACTGAAGCACAACTGATACTCCTGCAGAAACGGAAGGGGAGAGTGGTACAGCCGTTAATCCGCTGGCTTTTTGACTTGGACTGCCAGAAATGAAAGCCTCGCCTTCAAATTCTCTGAGTTTCCTCCTCATGAATAAATTGGGGATAATAAAAGTACATGGCTGCTATGGTCTGAGTGTGGCCCTAAAAGTCACGTCTTGGAAACGTGATTCCCAGTGCAGCAGTGTTCAGAGGTGGGGCCTTCTGGAAGGTGTTTAGGTCCTGGGGGCTCTGCCCGCACGACGGACTGATGCCGCTGGGCAGGGGCTGGACGCAGCGTCCTCCCTCCGGAAGGCTTCGCACTCATGGCACCGTCTTGGGAGCAGACAGCAGCCCTCCCCGGATGCTGGCGCCTTGATCTGGGACTTCCCAGCCTCTAGAACCGTGAGAAATAAATTTCTGTTACAGCAGCACAAATGAACCAAGACACTGGCCTGTGTGGTCACAACACGGCGGCGAAAAGATTCAACACACATAAAGCACTGAGCTGAGTTCCTGGCATATAATGAGTGTTGAATAAATGCTACTACTAAGGGATTAGCATTGTGATTATTGTTGGTAATGATGATGATGGTGGTGATGGCAATGATGACAACATAAGAAATACTTTAATCCACTTTTGGAACTAAAGTTATCATTTATATACAATAAAATGGACTCAGGTCTCCAGATGAGTCTGGATAAATGTGCACATTTGAGTAACCAGGTGCAGAATATTTCCATCATCCCAAAAAGTTCCCTTAGACCCATTTTCAGTCCACTGCTTCCTCACCTTGCGATGACAGCCTTAGGCAACAATGGCAGGTTAGACTGGTCATTACACAGTAGATCTGTCTTTTCAGAGACTCACACAAAGAATTCCATTTTATCCTTACTGTGGCCTGTGAGCTGCATGTCTTTGCTCTGTATTTTCGTGGCTGTGCAAAGTTACCTAGCACACACCTTTATTTATTATATCACCACCTCCAAGTGGTACCACTTCATACATAAGAACTTCACTTCCATTCCCAACTGTTATGCTATTGTTTCACACATCTAACTTACACATATCTCATAAACCCCAAAATACATTGTTACAACTTTCGTTCAAGGAGCCAGCTATCTTTTAAGGAGATTGAAATAATAAGAAGATATTTTCTATATTTAGCCATGGAGTTGCTATTTCTGGTGTTTGCTATTCCTTTCAGTTGAGCCGTATTTCCATCTGGTATCACTTTCATTCTCCCTAAAGGACTTCCTTTAACATTTCCTGTAGTGCCAGTCACTGATGACAAATTCTTTTAGATTTTGTATGTTGGAAATCAACTTTATTTCCCCTTCACATTTGCTAGATATCTTCTCCGGGCATAGAACAGTAGGCTGAGTGCATTTTCTTTACAGATGCTGCTCCACTGGCTTTGCTTTTCTTCTTAGCGTTTTCTTTAAAGATGTTTCTCCTCTGTCTTCTTACATTGTCTCCAATAAGAAATACGCTGTCACCTTCATCTCTGTTCCTCTATACATTCCACATCTTTTTCCTCGGGCCCTTTATAATACTTTCTTTTTATTGGTTTTGGTCAACTTGATTATGATATATCTTGATGTAGTTTTTATCACACTTGTTGTCCTTGAGGTTTATTGAGCTTCTTGGATCTACTGTAGGTTGACAGTTTTCGTAGAAATTGGAAAATTTGGGACCATTACTTCGTGAAATGTCTTTCCTAGCTCCCCTCTGCTCCCATTTTCAAGCCTTCTAGTTGTATTTATATGAGGCCACTAGAAGTTTTCCCATAGATCACAGACGCTGTGTTGGGCACTTTTATTTTTATTCTTTTTTTTTCTCTGTGTGTTTCATTGTGGACAGTTTCTATTGCTATGTCTTTAAGTTACTTAATCTTTTCTTCTGTGATGTCTAATCTCCTGTTAATCCAATCCAGTGTATTTTTCATCTCATACATTGTAGTTTTCATCTCCAGAAGTTTAATTTGGGTCATTTATATATCTTCCATGTCTCTACTTAGCTTTTTTAACATGTAAAATGCAGTTATAATAACCATGTTAATGTTCTTGTCTGCCAAATCTAATACCTGTGCCAGCTGTGGGTCCATTTTGATTGATGGATTATTCTTCTCATGTTGGGTCATATTTTCCTGCTTCTTGGCGTGTTCTGGAAATCCGTGACTGAAGGCCAGACAGTGTGAATTTGACCTTGCGGGGTGCTGGGGTATTTTTATTTGTTCCTATAAATATTCTTGAGCTTTCTTGGCATAATTTGAGGTTGACATTAAGTTAACTTGGAAACAGTTGATCCTTTCAGGTCTTGTTTTTAAGATTTACTAGGAGGGTCTGGAACAGTGCTCAGTCTAGATCAAATTACTCCCCATTCCTGGGGCAAGGCCTTCCTGAGAATCCTACCAATGCCCATGAGTTATGAGTTTTCCAGATGGGCATTATCCCTGGCCCTGTACATGGGCCTTTGGATTATTTCCCCCCCAACTTCGGGTGATTTCCTCATCTGTGCTGGCTGATCAGTGTTCTGCTTAATCCTGAAGAAGAAAGTTCAGTAATTCTCTGAAGTTCATTCTGTGTAGTTCCCACCTCCCCAGTGTTTGGCCCTGCAAAGTCCAGCCACCTGGGCGTCCCCAGACCCTCACCTCCTTGTCCTCAACTTGGCAAGCAGTCCAGCCCCACCTGGACTCCCCTTCCTTGTGCTGCAGCCTGGAACTCTGTAGAACCAGTAAGTAATCCAGGGAGGCCCTAGGGCTCACTCGATCACCTCCCATTTTCCTCAGGGACCTATGGCCTTGGCTGCCCAATGTCCAGGGCCTTGATACTGTTGTTTCATCTCCTTGCTTGTTTTTTTGTAAAAAAAATTTTAGTTGTTTCAGGCAGGAGGATAAATCCAGTCCCTGAGACTCTACCTTGTGTGGGAGCAGAAGTATCAAAAGAAATATTTTTAACCGCTTTGGGGATCAAAGGTATAATTGGTTTTGGAACATGCATTTTAATTACTTTTTTATTTATAATTGACACATAATAATTATACATATTTGTGGAGCACAGTTTGATGTCAGCCCATTTTAAGTCTCCAGAAAATTTTTTCCAATATTAATGGGATCTTTGGCACCACAGTACTGAGTTTTAAAAGTTCTTTATACATTCGAGACAAAAGATTTTTAAAGATATATGTGATGAGTATTTTCTTCTGTTCTTTCTTGTCTTGTCATTTTCTTAATGGTGTGTTCTACCATAAACTTCAAGAGCAAGCTTATGATTTTGATGAATTTCAAATTAATTTTCTTTTTACTATTAGTATGTCTGTATCTTACCAAAGAAATCTTTGCCTACTCCGAGGTCACAAGATTTTTTTCAATATTTTCTTCCAGGAGTCTTATTCTTCCAGATTTTAGATATCACTCTGTGGTCCACTTGAAGGTAACTGTTTTTATGTGGCATACACATCAAGTTTTATATTTTTTCTAAATCGCTTTCTAGCCTCAGCAGTAGTTGTTGAACTTTGAACCTCCCCATTGAATCTATTTTTATCAAAACTCAATTTACCACAAATGCCTGGTCTGTTTCTGGAAGCTTTATTCTGTTCCATGCCTCCATATGTCTATCTTTGTGCCAATACTACACAATCTTGATTTCTGTAGCTTTATAGGAAATTTTGAAATCAGGCAGTTGAAGTCTTCCAACATTGCTATTCTTACTCAAAATAACTTTGACCAGTTTAGGTCCTCTGTATCTCCATATAAGTTTTAGAATCAGCTTATCAATTTTTACCCCAAAACAAACATATTGGGGGATTCACTGTCCTTTCATTGAATTTATAAATTAATTTGATGATAATGGACATCTTAACATTATTGAGTCTTCCAGCACACAAACACGGTATGTATATTTATTTATTTATGTCTTTGATTTCACTCCAAAGTATATTATTTTTAGTATCCTTGCATATTTTGTTGAATCTTCCCTAATTATTCCAATTTTTTCTTGTGCTATTATAAATAGCTGTTAGTTTATAGAAATGTTATAGGTATCCAGGTATCCTGCTAAACTCATCTACTAGTTATAGCAGCTTTTTAAATTAGACTCCTTAGGATTTTCTTCGATCTGTCATCTCTGAATAAAGATGGTTTTATTTCATTTTTTTCTATCTGTATGCCTTTCATTTTTTATTGCCCTTATTAAACTGGCTATGAATTCCAATAAAATATTGAATGAAAGTGGTTAGCATGGACAGCTTTGCCACGTTCCTCATTTTTAAGAGGAAAGCATTCAGTCTTTTACCATTAAGCGTGACATTGGCTATAGGTTTCTCAGGGATGTCCCTTATTAAACTGAGGAAATTTTCTTCTACTTTAGTTTACCAAGAGTTTTTATTGTGAATTGGTATTGTATTTTGTCAAATACTTTTTCTGAAACTATTGAAATGATCATATGGGGTTTTCTTCTTTTGTTCTGTGAATGGTGAATTAATCAACTTTTTTGCAATATTAAATCAACCTTACATCTCTGGGCTATTCCCACTTGCTCATAGTGCATTATCCTTTTAATATATTGCCAGATTTGATTTGAAAATATTTTATGAAGGATTTTAGTTTCTAAGTTCATCAGGGATATTGGTCTTTAGTCTTCTTTTCCTATAAAGATGTCATCTGGGTTTGGTATTGAGCTAATGCTAGTTTTATAAAATGAGTTAGAAAGGTTTTCCATCCTACTCTATTTTTCTGAAAGGGCTTATGTAGGATTGATATTAATTATTAATTAAATGTTCATCCATAAGGCCATCTGAATTGTAATTTTTAGTGGAAAAGTGCGTTATTATAAATTTAATTTCAGTAACAGATATTGAGATACTCAGTTGCTGTATTTCTTTTTACACCAGTTTTGGTCCTTTGTATCTTTCAAGAAATACATGAGTTTCATCTAAGCTGTAGAATTCGTGTCCTGAAGCTGTTTGTTGTATTGCCTTATTCTTTATTGTCTGTAGAACTCGTAAGGGATTTCAGTCCTAGAGTTAGTAATTTGTGCCTTCTCTCTTCTTTATCAGTGCAGCTAAAAGTTTATCAATTGTATTGATCTTTTCAAAGAATCAGGTTTTGGTCACATTGATTTTCTCTATTGCTTTTTCTAATTACTACTTCATCTATTTCTGCTTTTACCTTTACAATTTTTTTTCTTCCTTCTTACTTTGTCTTCAGTTTGGTATTTTTCCTCTAGCTTAAAGTAGTAATTGATTTAGGATCTTTCTTCTTTTCTAATATAAATATTTAAAGGGATACATTCCTCCCTAATCAGCACCTTGGCGGTATTTTACAATTATAATACACTATACTACATTGTGTTTCGACTTCCACTCAGTTCAAATATTTTGGAATTGTCTTGTGATTTCTGTGCAATAGGTTACTTAGAAGTGTAGATTCTGCTTAAAAATCTGGCATTTAGAGATCTTACAAATCTATTTCTGTTATTAACCACTTTAGTACGGTGCTCACCAGCCGCGAGATCTTGCCCACAGCCGGCACTCACAGACCGCACGATAGTTTGTGCTATGCATTGATGACGCATCTGTTTTGCTCTTGTGTGATGAGGAAAGCTTTAAAGCACTGAAAGCTTGTTTTACTTTACAGGCAGCTTTACTTGTAATGGAAATCAGAATAGGTAACATATACATATATGTTTTCATTACAGTATTTTTAAATATTCACAATTTTATTTTGATAAATGAAAAGTTAGAAAAGTCATATCACGGCTGTCAGCTAAAGTCGCTGTGCACGTTCATCTGTGGCTATCAACTATAGTTGACGCTGGTCCCAAAGTGGTTAATTTCCAATTTAATCTAATTTTGGTCAGAAAACATATTCTGCATATTTTCTTTCTTTTTTTATTTAATCATGTTTGCCTTGTGACCCAGCATATAGTCTACCTTGGTGAATGTTCTGTGTGTACCTCAAACAGTTTTGGGGTAGAGTTTTCCATAAATGTCAATTGAGTAGAGTTGGCTTATAATGTTGTTTAAGTTTTGTTTGTCCTCCCTGTTAATTTTCTACATACCCTTTCTGTTCCTGAAAGAGAAATATTGAAATCTCCAACTATAATTGTGGATCTAGTTCTCTTTCCAATACTTTCCAGTTTTGCTTCATTTATTTTGAAACCCTGTTATTAAGTGCGCACACATTTAGGATTGCTATGAATTCTTAATTAACACTATTATCACTACGAAATATCTTTCCATATGCCTGATAATCTTCCTTCTCTGCAGTCTGCTTTGAATGACACTAATACAGTCCAGCTTTATTGTGATTCATATGTGCATGACATAATTTTTCCATCCTTTTGTTTTTAACACTCTGCGTCTTTATATCTAATGTAAGTTTCTTATAAATAAAAAATAGGTAACTTTTAAAAAAATTAGTCTGATAATATCTGTCTTTTAAATAGAGTGTTTGGACCACTTCTATTTAATGTATGTATCAATGACATTACCTTCTTGCTGTGTATTTTCTATGTAGCCCATTTGGTTTTTGTTCTTTTTCTGCTATCTTTTGATTAACTGTATTTCAACATTCCATTTTATTTGTGTCATTGACCTGTGAACTATACCTCTTTGATTTATTCTTTTGGGGGGTAGCTCTATGATTGGCAATAGGCAATTTAACTTCACAGAGTCATCTTCAAATAACATTGTACCACTTGACATATAACCTAAGAGTCTGATAGTAGTATATTTTTATTTCTCACTCCCTTGTCCTTTGTGCTTTTGCTATCATATATTTTACTTCTACATATGTTATAAACTCCACAATTCACTGTTTGTTTTACATAGTCAGTTATCTATAAACTTTAAAACAAAAAAATGATATGTTCTCACTTATTTACCATTTCCATCATTCTTCATTACTTTGTAGAGATCCAAGTTTCTACCTCATATTACCCATTTCTGCTTGAAGAACTTATTTTAACATCTCTTATCCGAGTCTGCTTACAATAAATTCATACAAGTATTTTTTTATCTGAAAAATCACATATTTCAACTTTTGGGGTAGATACTAATATTATCTTGATATGTAATTAATTCTGTGTTGACAGTGTCTTTGTTTCTTTCTTTCAGCACTTTAAAGATGTCATCCCATTGTCTCTAAAACGAGTTAAAAGTATGCAGTCTTGTTATCTTGTTCCTTCATACCTAAAGTGGCTTTGGCCTTTGGCCAGTTTTAAGATAGTTTCTTACACGATTTTCAGCAATTTGACTGTACCATGCCAGGTTGCCGCGTGTGTGAGTGCGATCGAGTTTTGCAAAGATTCTTTGATCCCTGTGTTTACGGTTTTCATTAAAGTAGATAATTTTTAACCATCACTACCCCAAATATGCTTCTGTTCTCTACTCCTCTCCCTCTATAACTTTAATTATCCACCTGTCAGACCAGCTGATATTTCCCACAGCTCACTGCTACTCTGTTTTTCTTTCAGTCCTTTTTCTCTCCATGTCGCATTCTGGATGGTTTCTGTCGCCACGAATCCAAGTGCACTGCCCTGCTGTGTGTTTTCTCCCACAGTGTCCAGTCCACAGGTAATTCTACCTCGTAGATTTTTTTTATCTCAGATACTGCATTCTCCTTCTCTAGCAGTTACATTTGGTTTTTTTTTTTTATGCTCCCTTTTTCCTCCCCGCTACATTAATGTTTTCTTTTCCATTCTTAAGGATACGCCATGTATTTAAAACATTTTCAGCGCCTCTTTTGTGTTAATGCCATCGTCTCTGTCGTTTCTGGGCCTGTACCCACTGGCTGAGTGTTTTCTGCTGTTTATGGGTCATATTCTCCTGCTGGGTGACATGGCTAGCAAATCTTCATCACATGCTGGACGCTGTAAATGTTATGTTCTCACACGCTGGACGTTGCCGTTTCCCTGTACAGCTGCAGTCCCCACCCCGGGTCTGTGGCCGCACAGCAGGAGGTGAGCGGTAGGCAGATGAGCAAAGCTTTGCCCATTCTTACAGCCGCGCCCCATCGCTAGCCAACCTCCCCCCTCCCCCAACCCCGCCCCCGGCCCACGGGAAAAATTGCCTTTCGTGAGTCTGGTCCCTGGTTGCAGAAAAGGCTGAGGACTGCTGCAAAGAGTAGCAGGCAGTTGAGTTACTTGCAAATCACTTTGTTCCCTTGGAGGCTTGTTTTGAAGCTATTTTAAGGAGGGTCAGAATAGCCTTCCCTCAAGGACTACTGTAGCCCACCCCCAGCTCTACAGCGAGAACCTCTGGCTCTTTATCGAATGCCCTGTGTGTCCAACGAAGCCTCTCTTCTCTCACTAATGGGGTCTTACATTATCGCTGACCCTGTGTGAGATCCGAAAATTGTTCAGCTGACAGCTCCTCGGTAATTGCCCTTTCCCTAGAAATTGTTCTTAGCTGGTGCCATGGAGCTTAACCTTATGCAAGTACAGAAAAGCATTATATTTCAGCCAAAGACTCAAAAAATTCGTATGCAATTTCTGGAGGTCTTTCTCTGCGTAACTCCCTCTTTCCTGCTACTCAGCCCCATAGATTGTATCTCCCTCTCTCAACTCAATTCTTAATCTCTTCAATTTAGCAAGACCACCAGGTACTGTTTACTGTTTACTTTCCCTCCGCACGCCATGGCCCCAAATTGCTTCCAGGAAGGAAGCCAGAGCTGTTATCAGCCCGTCCCTTTCATTTCCTTCCTCCCTAGGACCGTAATCCTGCCCTTACTGATGTTCCAAGTACGAAAAAGTTATTTTATGTACTTTATCCAATTTTCTTTTTGTTAACAGTCCTAGAGAAAGTTCAGACACATTGCTCCTTCATTGTCAGAAGCAAAAGCCAGATTTTTTTTTTTTAAAAAAAGTGCAAGATGTGGATTTGCCTTTGGGGAAAATAAAAGAGAGAGAGAGATGGTGTTGTATCCACCAGAAGTTCTTCCACTATGCGCTCAGAGCTATGTCAGATGCTATAGGGGACACAAATACGTATTATTTTACACACTTGCACTATATAAGTAAGCGCGTGGCATTTTGCAATTGACAAAGACTGCTCACCTCCGCATTTAATTCTGAAAATAACGACGAGGTGTTGTACAGCGCCATGCACATTTTGCGAGGAGGTTCGTCACAGAATCAGGAGTGTACGCAGACTGGCTGGGTTCTAGTCCCAGCCCCAACACTCAGCAGTAGCACGACTTTGGATTGAAACCTTCCATCTGACTTTCTGGTTTAGATTTGTTCACACCTGTTTTATGTCCTTGTTCTCTTAGATTTGTTCACACCTGTTTTATTTTCTTGTTCTCTTAGATTTGTTCACACCTGTTTTATTTTCTTTTTCTCTTTCTTTTTTTCTTTTTCTCTTATTTTCTATTTTCTCCTTTTTTTGGATTAATTTTGTGCTTTTTTATTATCTCATGTTCTTTTTCATTATCACGTTCATTCTTACTATTCTTTTAACAGCTACTCTCGAGATTAAGGTCTAATAAAAATTAATATTTTTACCACTTTCTGGACAATGCAAGGATCTGAGAACACTTTGACCACTTTTACTTCCCTGATGCTTTTTGTATATTGTTTTCATGGATCTTAATTTGCTATCTATGTTAAATTCCACAGAACATTACTGTTATTGCTCCTATTCCACACAGTCAACAATTACTTTGATCTAATCAGGTCTTTACCTTCTATGTTGCTTTTTATTCCTCCCTGCATCAGCACTTTTCTATCTGAGATCATTTTCCCTCTGCCTAAAGAATATCATTTAGTATTTCCCTTAGTGTATGGTTGCTAGTTAACAGTTTTTCTCAGTTTATATTTGTTTTAAAATGTCTTCATCTTCCTTTTGAAGGATAATCTTTCTGGTATAGAATTTGGTTGTTTTCTTTCCGTATCTTGTAGATAACATTCCATCGTTCTCCAGCCTCCATCATCTCTGTTGATAAGTCAGCTTTACGGCTTGATGTTGCTTCTTCAAAGGAAATGCTTCTTAGGTTTCCAGCTTCTTTAAAATGTGTCGCTTTGGAATTGTTTTCCAGCAATTTTACTGTTATGTGACTCAGTGTCATCTTCTTGGGTTTCATGGTAATTCTCGAATCTGTGGCTTGATATCTTTCATTATTTTTGATAAGTTTGTAGCAGTCATAACTTCAAAACTTTACTTCTCCCCCATTCTCTCTCTCTCTCTCTCTCTCTCTTCTCCCATTCAGACTTCAATTACACAATTATTAGGCATTTTGACTATTTTACAAATATCTCATACTTTTTTATTTTTCACCTTCTTTTTGATCTCCACACTTCAGTATAGCTATTTTCTTCCTATTTAATCTCCCTGTGCTTTAGTTTCCTCAAATGTAAAAGAGGGAGAGTAATAAAACCTAACCTACAGAGTTGCTATAGCGATTAAATGTCTAAGTACATGCAAGTCCTTTAAGCCAGTGCCTAAAACATTACTATTATTGCTGTTCACATTACACAGATGGTGAAACTCAGGCTCAGATAGGTCAGGTAACCTGACAAAATTACACTGATGGAAATCTTCCTCCTGAAAAACAGAGGTGGCCTGAGCTGGGCCTCTGAGCTTGACCACCTATGACCAACTTGACCAACTATGGATGGGTGGAGAAAAGAGAAAGGGCACACCCAGGAGAACCCGAGGAGGCCAAGGTGATCGACTCATGCTTCAGAGAGAACTGAAAGGTAAGGGTGAGTGTTCGGGGCAGCACAGACTACCAGAGGGCTTACTTAGGATATGAGGTCACCTGCTCCAACAAGACCCCAGAAGAACAGTGGCTTAAACAAGATAAACGTTTATTCACCTCTCATAGAACATAACCTATATGTGAGCACAGGCAGCCCGGGGAGTTTGAAGTGCATTAAAGATGCTCACTAAATAGAATAGGCCAGAGCGGATTTGAATGGCTGCCAGAGATGGCCATGCTGGGGACAAGGAGCACATCTCGTCTGAGGAGCTAGTCAAGGCGGCATTAGATACAGAGCCTCCTCTCGTGGGGAGCATGGTGCTCCCTGCTCACCTCGGCCGATACCACAGACACCTCTTTGCCCAGCACCCAACCTCCAGTCTCTGCCTTCAGCAGAGTGCCACTCCCATACTCACAAAACAAAACAAGAAGAAAAAACCCAGAAAGTTGCCCCTCTTGCCTGCCGGATAAAGTCCAATCCACGTTAGTTCAGTATTGGAGGGCCACCGTGGCCAAGGCTCTCCTAATCTGTCCCAGTTCATCTGCTGCCACTTTTCCGTAAGCCGACACCGGTCGGCCTTGCCTCCCTAAACGAACCACACTGTAGTTTTGCTGGGTCCCTTTTTAACTTCTCCGCTCTCATCCCATGCCTGTGAGACGAACCACGAGCAGCCGGCGCACACCTCCAGCCCGGCCCTTATTACTGCACCGATTCCCCATCTGGCTCTGACAGCAGCATGTGCTTTGGGAGGGCAGGAACCAAGGCTTATGGATGTCTGCAGCCCCACCGCCCACCCTGGAGACTAGGAGGTGCTCAGTGGATGTGAGAGGAGAAGGGGAAGTAAGACGAAGGAAATGCATGCCCTACGCTGGGCTGCCAGGAAGCCCTCTCGGGAGGCGGGGGAGGGCGCGTGCCAGCACGCCGAAGGGCGCAGTTCAGAGGCTCTCAGGAACACCCTGACAGCACACGGCTCATCTTTTCTCGTGCCCCCAAGTTCATCAGATATGAACAGGATCCCATTAAATACAGGCTGGCTTCTCAGAGATAAGCTGTCTCTGTTTCCCACGGGCTCGGTGCTCACTCTCCACTACCCGTGAGGGATCCTCAGCCCGTGCAGCCTCAGAAAACAAGTTGCTCTCAGCAACTTGAAATGAATCCAAAAGCAGAACAGACAACTGTTGGCAGCTTCGGAGACCAAGTTCTGAATTGAGACATGGCATTAAATAAGCCTATCCAGAAAAAAAAAATTATATAATACATGAGTATGAGTCCAAGACACCGGCCATGGCCTGCATGCCATGGGATCCTAAGCACGGAACGAGGCTGGGAACCGGTCAATGCATCCGACGCAGGCACCAAAACTCAGCAAAAGAGAAGCCAGTGTCTGTGAGGAACTTAAGTTGTCACTTTAAACAAGCAACTCCCAGGAGAAAGGATTTTCCTCTCCTGTTTCACTCTATTTTCACTTGTTCAGGGTCTCGCCTTACCTTTAACTAACAAAAATCTCAAATACTGAAGTGATGTAAATGCTGGTGAGACAGATGTAGGAGACCCTCAGAGTCCCAGGGAGGCAGCATCTTCCCTCAGGTCCTCCGGAGCAGCAGAGGCCGGGGCAGCTCAGGCTCCGATCAGCAGGCAGCCGACTGCCAACGAGGTTTTATACGGAGCTAGAGACCCGGTTTGGGGAGAATTTTCCAAATGTCGGAGAATCCTGACTTTGAAGGGAACTTGGAAAGGAAAGCATCCGACCTTTCGTGCTAAAGTCTGAGGACTGAGAGATAGACAGATGCTTAACAAACATGTGAGGACAAGGGGGCCCCCCGCGGACATGGCACCAATGAGAACCTGAATTATTTCATGACTCTCAGATGCTCTGCTGTTCCTGATCCCACTGGGCGCCGCTAGACTAGCCCTATCTCAACAGCCCCTATGAAAAGGAGAAGAATCAGCAAATCCCATTTGGTCAAAATATGGCACAGGACGACTTGCCACCGGGAAGCTCCAGAAAGAGGACAAAACTTCCTCATTAGGATGCAGCCAAAGATCTTGGCCCATAGAGGATGTGTTATAAATGGAAGAGCTCTTGCCTGCTTTTTTAGAGCTCATGTGGTTTCTGTAGACATTTTGTATTGTTTTAACATGTTTTTTTGAATGTGTCTAAGACAGAAAACTTACATAACCCTTTGGCCTGGTTCCTAAGGAAAGAAGAAACCTTAAATGTCAACTTGCAGCTAATCAAGAGCAGACACATCTTGAACAGGGCTGCCCTTCACAGGTTGGGCCACAGGATGGCCACGGCGGCGTTGCAGGCTGGGTGGGCACACCGGGAGGTGCTCGTCTCCCGAGTCTACTGCGTGGACTTCTTGAGAACACACTTTCAACCACTTTGACTTCGCGAATATCCATTGATTTACCAGGAAAAGTTAGGTCTCAGGTAAACCAAACCACCATTGTCCACAAACTATGTTAAATGCCCTTTAGTCCCAGCCTGCACCAGAACGCTGTGCTATTTTTACAACGTCCTATGAGTCTTACAGTATTTCAAAACAAAAAAATTGTATTTAAAAAGATTGATTATATAATTCTTTCTTTTTTTTCAGATATAAATGTCAAGTGCCATGGAAAGTAACAGGCTTGCTCAAGGTGACCACACTGTGTATCAGTCGGGATAAGCTCGACCATGCTGCATAAGAGGAATCCCCGATCTTAGTAACTTATGACAGCACACGCTTATTTTCCCTCCCTCTATGCACAGCCACCGTGGGTGGCTTGGAGCTCTGCTCTGAGCTGGGGTCATGTCAACCTTTTTCCAGAGGACTAAGAGGAAGCCCACACCAGGAGCATTGTGGGTCGCCGTGGGTCACTGAGGCAGAGGCTGGGCATGACCAGCGGTACTCTGGCACTTCAGCAGCCACCTGGGAGTGACTGATGACAGCCGCACTCACATCCCACTGGGAACGGCAAGTCTAGTAGCCACACCTAACTGAGACTAGGCAGATAAGCATGACTTACCAAGTGCCAAGAGAGAGCCAGACATATATGGTGGACAGTGGCAAGGACCACCACATTACCCAGCAGGTGTGCTAGAGCCAGGAATGGTACCTGTGTCTGTTTGATGACAGAGCCTGTCCCCTTTCCACTACACCATGCAAACTCTGCAGCTGCACTATTGTTTTCAGATTTTTCAATACAAATTTTTTATTTCAAAATATTAAGAGGGTACAAATGTTTTTGTTACATGGATAGCTTTATAATACTTTAGTCAGGGCAATAAGTGTGCCCATCAAGTGAATATTGTTCACTGTATCTTTTAGGTGGATTTTTAACCCTCCCCTCCTTCCTCTGCCCCCCTTCCTGATTTCCAATGATTCCTACTTATTTCTGTGTTCGTATGTTCCCATCAATTAGTTCCAAATTATTAGAGAGTACTTGTGGCATTTGTGTTTTCATTCTTGATGTACTTCACTTAGGATAGTAATCTCCAGTTCCATCTAAATTGCTGCAAAAGACATTAATTCATTCCTTTTATGGCTGAGTAGTACTATATATATATATATATATACATATATATCACATTTTGTTAATCCAGTCATGAATTGATGGGCACTTGGGTTCATTCCACATCTTTGCAATTGTGAATCATGCTGCAATAAACATTCAAGTACAGGCATCTTTTTGGCAAAATGACCTCTTTTTCTCTGGGTAGATACCCAGTGGTGGGATTGCTGCATTGAATGGTAAGTCTGCTTCTAGTTCTTTGAGAAGTCTCCACAGTGTTTTCCATAAAGGTTGTATTAGTTTGCAGTCCCACAACAATATATAAGCATTCCTTTCTCTCTGCATTCATGCCATTATCTCCTGTTTTTGGATTTTTTAAATAAAAGCCATTCTGACAAGGGTAAAGCGATATCTCACTGTGATTTTAATTTGCATTTCCCTGATGATTAGTGATGTTGAGCATTTTCATATGTTTCTTGGCAATTTGTCTATCTTCTTTTGAAAAGCTTCTGTTCATGTTTTTTGCCAACTTTTTTAATAGGGTTGTTTATTCTTTTCTTGCTGATTTGTTTGAGTTCTTTGCAGATTCTGGATATTAGCCCATTATTGGATGTATAGTTTGCAAATATTTTCTCCCATTCTGTAGGTTGTCTATTTGCTCTGTTGATTAGTTCCTTTGATGTGCAGAAGCTTTATAATTCAAGTCTCATTTATTTATTTTTGTTGTTGCTGTAATTGTCTTTGGGGGTCTTAGTGATTAGTTTTTTTGCCTTGGCTGATACCTAGAAGAGTTTTTCCTACATTTTCTTATAGAAATTTTATGGTTTCATGTCATACATTTAAGCCTTTTATCCAACTTGTATTAATTTTTGGTATCGGTGAGAAATAGGGGTCCTATTTCATTCTGCGTGGGGCTATCCAGTTTTCCCAGCACTATTTATTGAAGAGGTCTTCTTTTCCTCAGGGTATGTTGTTGTCTGCTTTGTTGAAGACCAGTTGGCTGTAGGTAGATGGTTTTATATCTGGTTTCTCTGTTTTGTTCCATTGGTCTATGTCTCTGTCTTTGTACCAATACCATGCTGTTTGGTATCCTTGTAGTATAGTTTAAAGTCTAGTAATGTGATGCCTCCAGATTTGTTCTTTTTGCTCAAGGTTTCTTTGGCTATGAGGACTCTTTTCTGGTTCCAAATGAAGCATAGAATTATTTTTTCTAAATCCATGAAATATGATGTTGACATTTTGATGGGGATTACACTGAATCTCTAAATCACTTTGGACAATATAGACATTTTAACAATGTTGATTCTACCCAACCATGAGCATGATATGCTTTCCACCATGACTAAGTGGGCTTCATCCCAGGATTGCAAAGATGGCTCAATATATGTAAATCAATAAATGTGATTCATCACATAAACAGAAGCAAAAACAAAGATTATATGATCATCTCAATAGATACAGAAAAAGTGTTTGACAAAATTCAGCACTCTTTCATGATAAAAGCCCTCAAAAAACTAGGCATAGAATGAATATATCTCAAAATTATAAAAGCCATAAAGGACAAACCTACAGCCAACATTATGCTGAATAGGCAAAAGTTGAAAGCATTCCCCTAAGATCTGGAACAAGACAAGGGTACCCACTGTCACCACTTCTATTCAACATAGTACTAGAAGTCCTAGCCAGAGCAATCAGGCAAGAGAAAGAAATAAATGGTATCCAAATCAGAAAAGAGGAAGTCAAACTATCATTGTTTGCTGACAATATGATCTTGTATATAGAAAATTTCAAAGACTCCAGCAAGAGACTCCTGGAATTGATAAATAAATTCAGCAAAGTCTCAGGTTGCAAAATCAATGTATATAAATCAATTGCATTCCTATATACCAATAACAGTCAGACTGAGAGTCAGGTCAAAGACTCGATACTATTCACAATGGCTACAAAGAAAATAAAATACTTAGGCAGACACTTAACTGAGGGGGTGAGAGATCTCTACAAAGAGAACCAAGAAACACTGAGGACAGAAATTGTAGATGACAGAACACTCTTTTTTAAATTAAAGAGCTTGCATATTATGTATTTAAGCCTCTCTCTTAAAAGTTATAAGATTGAAGCATAAAACCTAAATACCTCTTAATCTGTGCTTGGTTTTAATTAATGTCTACTGAGTCTTCTTAGAGAAGAGTTACCAGGTAATATAGGGGTATTCCCTCCTTATCTGCAGGGGATAAGTTCCAAGGCCCCCAGTGGATGCTTGAAACCAAGGAAACCATTGAACGATACACACATACACATACACACACATAAACGCACACTATGTTTTTTTCAGTCTGATAATCAAGACAGCTACTAAGTGACTGACGTATATACAGCATGGATACACTGGATAAAGAGATAATTCGTGCCCAGGGAGGAACAGAACAGGATGGCATGAGATTTCCTTATGCTGCTCAGAACAGTGTGCAATTTAGAACTTATGAACTGTTTGTTTCTGAAATTTTCCATTTAATATTTTCAGGCCTTGGATAACCACAGATAACTGAAACCACAGAAAGCAAAGTTGCAGATAAGGGGGGGGATGACTGTTCAGGGTACTCAGTTAAGTTTGAACATCAGAGTAACAAAACTGTACAAAACAAAAACTGTAGTATAAGTGTGTCCCAAACACTTCATGGGGCCCACTTACACTAAAAAAAATTATTCATTACTTATCCGACATTCGAATTTAACCAAGCATCCTGGGGTTTATTTATTTGTTTGTTTGTTTGTTTGTTTGCTAAATCTGGCAATCCTGTGTCAAAGGGAGACCATCATCCTACCAAACAACACACAAAAGTACCGAGTATTGAAAAATTAAAATCACTATAGATACATAAGGCCGAAGGAGCTCTAATACCTGTAGGGGAAGCAGAGATCACCCCCCAAGTAACACCGCGCCAGAGCAAATGCACACTCCAAGGAAGATCTAGTGGGACGATTTCCGTATTCCTCACAGCTGGCCGCTCACCAAATGCTATCAAAGAACGTGGGTTGGTCGGGTCTGCTGAGCCTGCTCCTGAACAGAGCTCCGTTTTTGATGGATGCCTTTATTCTTCATCACGTGGCCTTTCAGAACCCAAAGGGCTGGACCTACTTGCATTTGATTCTGTATTTCCCAACCACCAGCACACTGTCTGGTACAAAGAGGACCTTCATATGTGTTCAATGTGCAGAACTGAACTGGAGGGAAAAAAGAACAGAGAGAGAAAGAGAGGGAGAGAGGGAAGGAAGGTAGGGCGGAAGGGAGGAGGAATTCCACTTTGACTTAAAATCTCTGAAAACCCTCCTGTGTGCCCGCTGGGGCCCTCAAGAAGGCACTCAGTCAAGGCCCACCAAATGAAGCCTGTTGTTTCCCCCATGGCCACCATCAGCCCTTACAGCACCTTTGCAGGAGCTAGTAAACACCCTTTTGGGTCGACACAGCTCCCAGAAGCAGAGGTCAGTGAACAGACCACCTTTGGCCTGTGCCAATTAGAACACGGCTCCCCTTGCCCCGGGCCAGAAGCAGGGTGCCAGGGCCCACAGCGTGGCCAGCAGAAGAGGGTGGGGGTTCAACCCCTACTCACTCCTAAGCCCTCATCTGCACACTGGAGTTAGATGTCTCTGGTGTCTGTCTCATGCCAGCTTCCCGCGTCTGGTAGAAAGGCCAATGCACTGGGCAGTGAACTCAGATGTGGACTTTCACCCCTGGTAGAAAATATTTTCTGCCCAGGTTGTCCACATCCACCAAGGAGAGACAGAGTTGCAAGAGAGAGAGCAAAACAACACATGTGCACACACATGCGTGTGTGTGCACACACTCCCAGACATGGTAATTGCTGGCTGTGAATCATACATAAGGTAACGATTCCACTAGAGCGGTGGAATTAAAGATCCAATTCAATATTATCCAGATGGAGCTAATGATGTATACATTCTCCTCACTTATTTTCACTTTTTTAAACTGTCTTCTTGGTGGTTTTGGTGCTGCTTAAAAATGATTTAATGAAACAAACAACAAAAACAAAAAAAGGCATTACAGGGTTGAGGATAATGAAATGGGGACGATTGCAACCAAGGCTGACACTTATTCTTTAGTTAATTCAATTGTGCCTAATTATCTTGTTGCTTTGCCATCCAGCCTTCCCCCTCAACGCCGCCGGCCGGCACCAGCCTCAGAACATTTCTCGTGATCGCAGAGCAGACAGGGAGACAGACGAGCAACCTGGGCGTCCTCCTCTGCCCTGTCCCCAATTGCCTCCCAGCGTGTGCGAGAGAAGACTTCAGGATCCAGATCTTTCTCTGAGCTCTGCGAGAAATCTTTCTGTTTTCCCATCACGCATCTCCATACGTCACCACCTGGCAGTCTCGGTCCACGTGGGCCGTGAGGGCTTGCTTGAGAGGAGTCACTCCGGGAACCGGGCGGAGAGGAAATGAACCGACTGAAAATTAATTAGCTCCAAAATCTCCACAGAAAACAAGACACACCAAGATACGTACTGGCCCTGAGTCATTTCCAGCTTTGGGGGCTGTAATGTGATTTCCTGATTCCTCTAGTCACTGAGTCCGGGTTTTCACAGATTTTTCTCTGTCTATGCCTGTGCTGTTTTCTGTGATTAGGAATTTTTCAAACATCCTATGACTTCAAAAGTATACCCTAAAGTCAAGTTTTCAATAAAAGTAGGATTTCTCTGGTTCACCTTCGTTGTAATCTGGTTTGGGAAAATGTGGTTTTCAGCCGTAAGCAAAGAGAATTGTCTTCCGAACTTGAGCCGTTGTTTGTCACCAAATGTGTGTGTCCGCAGAGTGTTTTCTGGCAGCTGGGAGAGTTAGCCCGCTGAGCTCCGTGTTGGGACACAAGCCCTGGTATCCCACACGCCCAGGCCTTCTTGGGACCCTCCCCTCTCACGACCCTTGGTCCTGGGTCATTAAAGACCAGCAGAAAGCGCCCAAAGGAGGGAAGAGCCTCTCTTCTTAAGCCAGTGCTGACTGCGCACAGCCACGGAGGGCACAAGGCGGACTCTCGGGGCCGGGCACGATGCAGCGCCAAAGGAGAAAAGGGGGAAAGGTGCCTAACCCAGGATTTGAAACCAGATCGGGCCGCCAAAAAGCCAAGTTGGGGTATTTGTAAGTAGTAACAATACCTACATCTACCCCCATCCCCACAACTGCACTAACTGCTCTGAGAGCATCCAGAGTTTTCTGTCCTTGGATGGGAGACTGGCTCGAAACAGAGAGGTGCCATGGAAGAATGCAGACAGCAGCCCCCGGGCCCCTGCCGCGCCCCCACCCCCAACAGCTGACCCCCTGGAGGAGGCTGTGGCTCCCAGGCCCCAGGGCCTGCGTCTGGGTTCCGGCCCCACCCCCTGACAGCTGTGTGACACTGAGCAGCTACGTCGCTCTGTGCCTCAGTTTCCCCATCTGTAAAGGGAGCTGGTGACAGCTCAATTCCCGTACCCTCCGCCGTGGGAAGCACGCCAGCTGGCGCGCGCAGAGAGCCGCAGCTGGCGCGGGGGCCCTCATTCCGATTCAGGTCTGCGCGCGGCCTCAGGTGAAACCCTGTCGTAAATCATCGTTTAGTAGGGTCTCAGTTCTTTTGTTGGGCTAGCACGGCTCGATATTAAGATAAATGAGATGGGATTGCCGTTCGCTGGGCACGAACACCCTGATCGGGAGAGTCTCCTGGCGCGGCTACATTCATCAAGACCTTCCCAGACGACAGGCTCACGGAGCACGGCTGTCACTCCCGCGTCCAGGGAAGGCGGCCCCGAGGCACAGGGCCGGGCGGAGTAATTTGCTGACAGAGCCAAGGTTCGAACTCCACGTCTGTCCAGGGCCAGCCCCGTCAGCCCCCGTGCCCCCTGGACTGCAAACGGGCCACGTCTACTCTGCAAGGACAGCGAGCAACGGGCGCAAGAGCTCCCATGAGGGAGAGGCGCTGGAGGAGGTAGGGGCGTCCACAGATGGAAGCGGTGGTTTGCAGACTCCGCTCAGCCGCACACAGCCCCCGGGTCCCTCCCACGAGCGAAGCCTGGCCCGCCAAGCCGGCCAGCACACGTTCTCCGCCTGGCCGGAGCCGGGGGGCTGCAGGGCCCGGACGGAGCTCGGCACCTGCCTCTGGCACGCACAGGGTGATGGTCACCAGGCCAGAGGGGCCCAGTCTTCTTACTCTGCGGACGGCACCCCGAGGCCCAGAGAGAGCAGTGTGCAGCCCGGGATGGGCCGCGTGGGGGCCAGGGCTGAGGCTGGGAAGCAGGGCAGGGGCCGGGCCTCTCCTGCCAGGCACAAGAGAGAGGACCCGCGTGAGGCTGCAGAGCAGAGGGACAGCACGAGGCAGGGAGGCTCTCTGCTCAGCTCTCTCTCCAACATATTGTATTTAAACTATCAAATGTTTTAGCCAATCTGCAAAAAATAAACTCCTTGCACAGGGGGTGAGGCTTGGCTCTCGTTCTCAGCATAAGGCCTTTCTCCGCGGCTCCCCTTGGCTCCCGCAGAAAGCGCAGGGTTGATTTCTGCAGCTTCCCGACACTGTATATCTGGAATTTACATAATCACAGGCAAATAAAGCGATAAAAGCATACTCTTTCATAACAGGCATATTGTTACTATTATTATTCTTAAGGCAAATTAGCTTCTGATTATAGAGATTAGTCAAAACCATGATTCTGTTGATTGTGAGGTGGGACTGATTTTCTTTTCTTTCTTTTCTTTCTCTCTTTTTTTTTTTTTTTAACAAGGAGAAGAGCTGTTGTTTCGATGTCAGAAAATTACATAAAACGGTACTCGGAGAGAAATAAAGTTTCTGAAAGTCATCTAATTATTAGTTCTCTCTAAAGCGTCGAGGCATTTCAGCCTTTTGGTTTTTGTCTGTCTAGTCAAAATTTTACCCTCAAGTTTATTAACTTTTTGATTTTACTTTGTTTAACCTCTTCCTTTTAAAAGCATCTACAATTCAAAAAATGTCTTTTTTTTTAATATCTGTGTGTGTTTACTGGGGTTTCTCCAGCACAGATGTAGCTCATGCCCTCTATAACTAGAGATGCTCGTTACGCCGCCAGCACTATTGATGCTGGGACAGGAATGTCCCCTGGCTGGGCAGGGGAAGCAGCCGGAGCCCAGGCAGTGGGGAGCCTTGGGCAGAAGTCCCCACCCAGCTGTGGGAGGGCTTCTGGCTCCCCGGGGCGCTCGGTCCCCAGAGGCACCGCACCTGCCCCACACCTGGGGAGGGGTGCTCGCCCTCCCTCCCCCACTGACTCTGAGGTTCTCTCCTGGGGGTGATTTGGCCCCTAGGGCCATTTTGCAACGTCTGGAGACAGCTGGGGTTATCAGCACTAGGGAAGGCGGGGGAGAGGCAGTGTCTGAATCTGGCATCTCATGGGTCAAGGTCACTGCCAGGAAGGTCCCCACAACCAAGAGTTACCTGGCCCCGACCAAATGTGGCAGTTGAGTAACCCTGGTCTAAATGCTCAGAAATCGTGTGAGAACTTTGAGTCCATAATGACAAGGTGTCAAGAAGGTGTATTTGAGTCCCCTCTGACCCTGGAATGTCCCAGAGGAGTCAAGTGCACTTGGAGACATCTTCAGACCTGCTTGCTTTCATTCCCAGTGACGCCCCAGAATCCCCATGTCATTGTGCGTAAAGTTAAACTGGAGCATGCAAGAAACTATACAACTCGTTATGCTTTATTCTGAATTCAGGAAGCATTTCCAAACAAAAAGATCCCTCCCGCAAAATGTAAACATATAAACTTTTAATGATGCTCAAAAAATAGCCAATTGTCTTTCAATCTATTATTTTCCAACTGTTAGATCTGGAGAAATTTGACGGGACATTTCACTGCCTTTGCTTTGGGTCCTCCCCTAGGTTTCATTAATCTGCTGATAAGCACTCATTAAAATAAATGCTATCATTAGCTCTGACACAGTTTCAGGGGATTATTTCATGACTGTTACAAGAAGCATTATAGCAAAGAAGTTTTCCTTCTTTTAGCTTGTTGGAGTACAAAAAAAAAATACGTAATTTTGTGCCACAGTCCTCAAAGTGTTAAACATTTCAGCATCTCTTACAACAGGATATTGGCAAAGTCTGCTGTAACGGGTCAGATAGTAAATATTTTTGGCTTTGTGGGTCACATGGTCTCTGTTGCAACTACTCAACTCTGCCGTGGTGGCACAGAAACAGCTGTAGACGATATGTGAATGAGCGGGCTTGGCTGCGTTCCAATAAAACTTTATTTACAAAAACAGGGGAAGGACTTGGCCCCAGGACTATGGTTTGCCTACTCTTGTCTTACAACATAGGTTTCCTGAAAATAATGCATTTACGCAAAAAGAATAGGGGAAAGTTCAGAGTAAGCCATTGTAAAACATCGGCAATAGTTCTCACCGTCTTACAAAAAGTAGCCTGTGTACAACTAAATATCACTCCAAGGAGGACCAAGAGGCGTGCAGAAATGAGATGTAAAGGTTAGGCAGAAATCTGGAGGGAAAAGAACTGCAACCACACTGGACAACAATCTAGTGTTGTTACTTTCATTTCTTTTCTAAGTTTCCCTTTCAGTTTTAAGCATTGCACTGAATTCAGAAACTGTCCCTCACTCCTCACAAGTCAACACAAGAGGAGAACATCAGCTGGCCGTGGAGAGCCTAAGATTTGTGACAGTGGCCATGAGCAGTGGCCGAACTGGTTCTGCAGGTCGTGAGGCCGGCTTGTAGAAAGCTGCATCAGCACAGAGCTGGGACTGGCAGGTCAGGCACTGCTAAGGACAGGCGCAAGCACTCCACAACCTACTGGCCACCACGCTGCCCAGGCCACGGGACAGTAGCAAGTCATTTACTCTCGACAGCAACTCGACAAGATGGGTACTGTGAAAGTCCCCTTTTACGGATGAGGAAAGAGAGGGCCTGGGAAGCTGAGCAATTTGCCAGCAATGAGGAAGCCTGGACTGGGGGCGGGTGTGTCTGACTCTCTCTGACCCTCACCCCATGCCCACTGAGGCGTTTATTATTATTCTTACCGTGGTATCACGAAACACAAAATTTACCATTTTGACCATTTCTCAGTGTACGGTTCAATGGCATTAAATATTTTACAGTTACGCCATGCGCGACCATCACCACATCTCCAGAGCCCCTTTCATCCTGTAAAATGGAAACTCTGTTCCCATTAACTAGTAACTCCCCAGCCCCAGCTCCTGGCAACCCCCATCTGCCTTCTGTCCCTGCATTCGCCCGCTCAGGCACCTGGCGTGGAGTCCTGCAGTGTCTGTCCTCTGGGTCTAGCTCACTGCACTCGGCGTGATGTCCTCAGTGTTCGCCTGTGTGGCAGCCTGTGGCAGGACCTCCTTCCTTTGTAAAGTTGAGTGTGCCCACCGTGCTCCGGCTGTCCGTCCTTCTCTCCATGGACATCTGCGCTGCTGGCACCCATCACCAGGTGCCTGGGAGCGGCCAGCGTTCTCCACCCCGCCCCCCCGCAGCCCCTCCTTGTGCACTGACCCTCAGCTTCCTGATGGCCACACCGTTTTGCCCCCTGCCTTGCTTAGGACACTCTTCTCCCCCGGGAGAACTCATCTTTCTAGAAACGAGTGAAACGTGCAGAGTCTTTCCCAACCGCCTCCCCAGGCAGGCCAGACCCCAGGGCCGCATGCTGGGGAGGGGCCCAGGGAGCCCCGAGGAAGTGAGAGAGCGGGATGGGGAAGGGAGAAAGGACCACAAAGGGCTCGTGCTGGAGCGAGTTCCACCGGGGGCCGCAGGCACTCGCTCCCAGACTGGTGGGAATGTGGCTCAGAATTGTCCCACCAAGCCCTGGCCCTCCACGGGAGGCCTCCTGGGTGTCGACCCCTGTGGCCAGAAGGAGTTCCCAGGAGGCCATCTGCGCACAGCACCTGGTCCCCCAGTCACTGACAGGTGACCTCCGGGCTGGATTGCCGCATGGGCGGGCTCGTGGTTCTCCCCTTATGGTGCCTACCTTGCCCACAGGGCTCTGGACCGGGCAGGGCAGGCCCCGCCGCCACCTTCTCTCCATAGACGCAGCCCCCGGCGGGCTGGAGACATCCAGAAACGCACTGAATCGCTTCGCGAGCGGCTCCGTGGGAGTGAGACCCGGACTAGGCGTCCAGGACAGCAGAGGCACAAGGAACCCCTGGGGAGGCAGTTGTTCGCAGTCGAATGCACAGCGGGCTGTGGTCCCGCCTCGCGGGCAAGGCCTGAGCCCACGCCCGCCCCAGCCATCTCACCTCCTGTCCCCTCCCCTGCGGGGCTCCCCAGGCAATCGCGCCTCACCTAGCAACTGTTGCTACTGAGGGCCCACTTCCCCGGCATTCCGGCAACACAGCAGGCGCCTCCACCACAGCTCCTGGGTGTGATGAAGGCAGAGGCTGACTTATTTCAAGGCCCGGCTGGGAGGGGATCTGGGCGTCAGAAACCAGAGCGGCCCTGCGTTCCTCGGCCAGCGGGGCGGCGCGGCACGCGGCCCATGCCAGGGGCGCCATCAGGAGAAAGCATCGCCGCTCCCCAGGCTGTGATGGGCCCTGTTCATAAAAGCCCCGGTGCTCCCTGTTCCCTTTCAGCTGGGTCAACATGTGCCTGCAAATGCCTCCCAAAAGGAAGATCACCACTGCATCAGCAGCCCCAGAAATGACAAACAGTTCAAGTATGGAAAAGCAGCTGCCAAGTATTCAACAGCGCTCACATTGCACCAGAAAAAAAAAATCAGATAAGAAAAATAAACTCAGTTGTGTGCATATTTCCTTAAATATGTATCCCATTCCGCGGTTCCTTCCAGTCTTCGCCGCGATGACTGTGTCCATTTGTCAGGGGTCACGGACCGGCAGTCCCTGCAAGGCGACTCGGATTGGCGGACCAGGCCGTTGGGCTTTGTCCCCTCTCCGGAGCACAGCGAGTGCAGAACGCGCAGCACTGCCATCCGTGGCCCGCTGGCCCGCCCGCTGAATTCTGCTGTGACTCGCCTGCCCGCGTCTTGGTTCCCCTATTGCATTGGAATTGGCAATGGTTACTTGCAAAACGCTTAGTCATCCTCAGGATGAGCGGAAGGTCCCAGGGGCAACGCCTGCACAGCAAATGGTCAGAGCTGAGACACTGCTGTGGTCACCCGGCCCCGCTTTGTTGACGTGGCTCAACCCCACGGTTAAAGGGCAGTGGGGTCAGAGGACGGCTTGGCTGGGCAGGCCGGGAGCAGAGGCCCACGGGCTAGACGGCGTGCGGGAGGCCAAAGTGAGGCTGAACAGGCCGAGCTTTGCTCAGCAGCACAGAGCCGGCCAGGGCAGCAGGGCCTCTGCCAACCTCATGAGGCCACTCTTGGCATGGCCATAAAAGCCACAGCCACAAGCACTGACAAGGCAAGAAAAGAGTATGGTGAGAAACCAGTTCGCCTTTGCTTCTCAGACTCCTCAGAAGGTCCCAGAAGGGCACTTTCCAAGGACCTGATTCCTGGGTTGAAACGTGATGGAGCACCCTCTCGGGCAGCACAGTGGTGGCTGAAACCCAGGCCCTCCCCGAGGTGCTCACGCTCCAGTGTTGAGACCATGTCACGTGCACTTATTTGGGCACGCTACAGTCAGGGGCGACGGGAGCCCAGAGGCGGAGGGCCCAGACGCAGTCAGGAATAGCCACCAGGAACCAAAGGGCCCCGCCCAAGGGAAAGGCAACTGCTCCCAGTCGTAGCTTTCCTTTTTCCTGCAGTTTCCAGGAGACAAGATCCGGGGTGCTTCTGCTGTGACAAGTACCAGGAGTTTTGTTCCATCCTGTGCCATGGAGACCCGACTATGATGTCCCTGCTCCCAAGGACGAACATCATGCACCCCTTGGGCTCGAGGAGGAGCTTCCAGGTCTGAGTCCCGCTGGCAAAGGTGCTGGGGTCCTGGCCTGCACCGGCACAGCAGAGGGGCAGAGGGGCAGAGGGGCAGAGCGGCCGCGGGCCCCCGCCTGGCCAGAGGGAGGCTCGCCTTCTGCTCAGGGGCAGAGCAAGACATTTCCCCGGAGCAGCTAAGTCTGAAATTCCCCGGGAGGCAGGGACATGGAGCTAGAAGAACGCGGCGAGGCCGTGGCAAGGTCAGCGTGACTCTTGGTGTGGTTCCTCTCTCTTCCCCTTTCAATGGCATTCATGAGTTGGATGGATTTCTGCATCTTCTTGTTATTAACCCCGCTTTCTGGCCTCGTTTACTTCTAATTGTTTCCCTAAGCCTCTAAAAGGAAATTCTGTTTGCTTTTTGGACCTGCTTTCATTTAAATCCACTTAACTTTATGTCCGCGGCCGCCTTCTTCTCGAAAAGGGCCGCAGGCCCCTGTGGCCCCAGCACCCTCACTGCAGAGCTGGGGGGACTGGAGGCATCCACTCCATTGCGTGGGGCAGACGGCTTGCGGGGATTTATTCCTGTGGGGCGTTTCTCCCTCGCTCCGCGGGCTGCTTTCTCATCCAGTTGTGCAGCTCTACCCGACGCTGTTTTCAGAATCTGCACAGGGTGTTTTGCACAAATAAGGACACGCATGAGGACGGCTGATATTTTGCTAACAATAACAATGATAAAGTCATCACTTCTGAAGCACCTACTGTGTGCCGGAAACCTCTGTGTGCTTCAGGTGTTAACCCTCTTGGCTCCAGGCACGCAGTGTCCCACCCACTGTATAGATTAGGAAACTGAGGCGGAAAGATGTAAAGTGACTTGCCCGAGTCACAAGCAGTGAGGGAACCACTGACCAAATCCAGATCGGAGCCAAAGCTCCTTCTGGCCCCACGATGTAAAGCAGCCCCGGGGAAAGTATAACCAGAGCATCACACGGTAAATGCCCTCGCCAATTTATAACCACCAACAGGTTCACTTGATGCTAGGACATGCATCCTTCTTCAAAAGTGCAGCTATTTCTGTAAGCAACTCAAAGTCAAAGTCGTAAGACATCCCGAGATGCCATCAAAGACCAAGGTTAGGAAGGCCAGTTCTATCAAAGTCATGGAACCCAGTCTTGGGGACCGTGTCACTTGGGAGGCCGCCTGCCCTCCTCCTGCTCCCAGTTCTGCACCGTGGGCAGGAACCAGAGCGAGGGCCTGGGACTGAGAACTGAACACGGCGGAGCGGGCGCAGTGGGCAAGGGAGTGCGGCCAACCGGCACGGGTCCCGACCCTGCTCCTCTGCCCCTGCCCACTGTCACAGAGACAACGAATTGAGTAAGGCCTTCTCAGAACTCTCACCGACCAAGTGTGCAAAGGGGGAACCGTCTACCTAAAAGTGAACACCCTCACCCTATAGCTCTCAATGTGGCCTCAAGCTTGCCACGTGTTACCACCAAGCCCCAGGGCTTATCAGCCACAGCGTGACTGTGACACACCCAACCCCCAGCGGGTGGCATTTTTCAGGACCAGCGAGAAAGAGCCAGGCTTCCCGTGCAGGCGCCGCCTGGACCCCGCCCACGGCCACGCCCAAGGCGGGAGGCCTGTTCCAGCAGTGTCGGGATGCCACCTGTCTGTGGGCTCTAAGATGCCCACGCGGCCACCTCCCAGGCCCATCCCAGGACCTCGTCAAACTCCTTTTGAAGATGCCAGGACTTTAGTATTCACCAATTCTGCCGACCAGTGAATGGCCCTGAGTCGGTTAAAATCAGCCAAGAGAAGTCATATTTTAGACACAAAAATATTTCATTTTTCAGTTCGCTAACATCATTCTCTAATGAACTCACTAAATGCAAAGATATGTAAACAGATTTTAATGGGGTTTTTTTTGTTGTTGTTGTTTAATTACATATTGCATTGGCTAATTATTTCTCCATGGAATGAATAGCTGTTTGTTCCATGATTTTAGGGAGCACAGAAAGAGAACAACCCGAGCACAGGCTGGCGGGTAAGCAGTTTGAAAGTCCGCAATAAGTTGTGGCTTATTAGGGATTTATGGTTTCTCGATGCATGTTGGATGAAAGGCTCGGCAAGATCAAGAGCAGGCCTGCATCCCACAGCAACAGCACCTCCATCCTCCCGGTGCCTGTGGCTGTCACAGCCCTCGTCAGCTAGCAGACCATAAATTCATAAGCCGATCCTCGCAGCTTTGTCATATCGCACATTTAATAGACTACTTGTTTGCAGCGACATCATCTGCTGAGCCTTTGAGGTTTTGATTTCTCGGTATTTCCCGAGGAATAGGTTGTTGATTTTCCTTTAATTTTTGCCTGAGGACTCGGCTGAATACAAGTTAGACCCGAGCGTGACCTTCCCGAAGAAGGTTAAATTGAGACAGAAAAGCCGGGATTTTTCTCCAAGTGGAAATGCAAATTTATTATTTAAGAAATTGCCTAGCTGTTGCTATTGAGGCTTTACAAAGACTCGAAGTGCTTTTGAGGGAGGAAAAAAAAAAAGAAAAAGAAAACCTATTTCGCCAACTGTGTATCAGCTATGCTGTTTTTCCTGGGTGCGCGACCGAACCGCCCTGCCCAGGGTCAAGAGAAGCATGGCAGATGAGCAGGATTTGGAACACGCGTTTGACAGGGGTCAGGACGCCGCCGTGGGGGGGGTGGTGGGGGGGTTTCAGTGATAACCTCAGAGGACAATTGACCATTTCTAACAACCAAATCCTTTATGTCATTTCTAAAATGAAAATTATGAGCTTGTCAAAGTATACTACAGCCTAACTATCAAGATCAATTGGAGATGGAAATAATTGGGTAGCCAGTGCTGTCGGCAGAAGGCCAGGGGGTGAGGAGGCGGCGGCGCTCTCCGCCGTGGGGGAGAAGAGTGAATAGATTAATAAATAGATTCCTGGCCGCACGGTTTTGACCTGTAAACATCCTTTAAGGAATCTGCTTGTCAGGTTTTTAATGATGTGCTTTCAAATTATTGTCAAGGTTTCATTGGAGGGGAAAAAAAAAAAAAAAGCAAATGAATAAAATAACGATCTCAAAACAAAACTCCAAATTCTACCTGCTTCGATGCATAGTCTTACAGACCGTATTTGGAAAGATGGTGGATAGCTTTCTGATGACCAAAAATGAGTTATAAATTTCCTCTGTCAGTTCACAGTCGAAGGAGAATCAAAACTAATTTTTTCTTCAAAGATCAACAAGCAATGACCTTTCTCGCAGTTTCTGTGCACGCTCACGTGCAATTTGGACGAGCAAGCCGAGCCTTCTTTCCCCAGGTGGCATCCCCGTGCTCCTAAACACACCAAGGGGCTCGGAGACAGAAAGGGAATTGGCATGTACGGCCTTTCTGCAGCTTGGCGAGATGCGTGCTAGGACTGGCTGCGTTTTGTACAGGGAGAGAAGGGTATTTAAGGCATTTAAAAATATCTATTTTAAAAATTAGTACCAAGCGATGGGGAATTTTATCTTGGCCATCCCTAGAAACCCATGCTTTCTTCAAGAACGTGATGTCGCCTAATTTTCTGTCTGTGCTAGGTTGCACAGCGCCCCCCACGATTCGTGTCTGTCTGGAACCTCGGAGTGTTGCTTTATTCGGAAACCGGGCCTCTGCACATGCAATCAGCGAAGACGAGGCCACAGTAGATGAGGTCAGGTCCTGAACGCGATAGCTGGTGTCCTGGCACGTAGACGAGACGGGCAGGGAGACGCGGACACACAGGGAGGAGGGCTGTGCGTCCACGGAGTCGGAGACTCAGGGACGAAGCTACAGGCAAGCTGAGGAGCACCAAGAATTGCCGGCAGCCCCCAGGAACTGGGAGCCGGTAAGGAAGGGCTCCCCTCCGGCACGTGTGCAGGGCCACCTCCGCACCTGCAGAAGCCCTGCTGACAACGCTCTGGCTTCCGACTCCCATTCTCCATGACTGTGACAAAATGAATTTCTGTCATTTTAATCCACCCTGTTTGCAGCGATTTGTCACGGCAGCTCTAAGAGACTAATACACTGTTGAAAACATGCTGTTATTGAGGTGTTTATCCCTCGTCCCACATTTGGACAAAGAACTGAAATAGCGCGGCGTGACCAACGCCACCTGCATCTTTTGCAGTGGGCAGCACCCTTGGCTGCGTGTTAAAATCCCCTGGGGGTTTTAAAAATACCCCGCTGCCCAAGCTGCACCCCAGGCCAGTTAAATCAGACTCTAGAGGTGGGACCCTCGCAGGGACATTTTTAACCCTCCCTGGTAACCACACGCAGCTAAGATCAGAAGAACCACTGATGGACGCGACGCAGCGGTGTGGTTTTCTAGCAACACCACAGGCGTGAGAGCTAGTCGAGTCTTGGTTTAATTTCTGGTTTTGCTACCTCCTAGCTGTGTCCCTGGGCAAATCACTTAATTTATCTGATATTTACTTTCTCAAGTTGAAAATGGGATTGTGAGGATTAGTGTTTTTAAAGCATATAAAACATCCAAAAACGCCTGGCTCGGAGTAGACATCAGATAAACGTCCCTTTCTGTCCACTCTCCCAGCCTACAGGGAGGCAACCGAGCAGGGCACACGGGACCCAGGCTCCACGTGAGACCGTGAGAATCACATCCCCACTCCGCCGCTGACTGGCTGTAAAACCGTGGGAACTTCTCGGGGCTCAGTTTCCTTATCTATAAAATGGGGCCTCAGAGGGCCATTATGAAGTTTACACGGGATAATAAGATAATTTGACCCAGGTAAAGCACTGAGAACAGTATCTGGCACGTCTAAGCGCTCGGTAAACGTTAGCTTACGTTATAGACATTATCTCACACGACACTCGGCACGGCCTTCCCCGGCGGCGCGGATGACAGGCGAGCCCACGCGGCGCGTTTCAGTATCGCTCTCGATTACCGTCAGCAGCCGTGGGGCGCACAGCGTGTGGCCGGATGAGACCTGCAGTCAGGAGGCTGGAGCTCTGAGCTGGAGACATATCAGGAGCTAAGACAACAGTTTTCTCCTAGTCCCCATTCCGGGGCTCCATTTGTAAAAGAGAGGATTTGATGAGCTGATCCCTAAAGTATCTTCTAGCACACAGACACACAAAAAAATTGTGATTGCCTAAATATTATAGAGTGATAGATGGAATCTGGGGTGTTTGGCAAACAAGTCCAATGCTTTTATGGTTGGGATTTTATTTTGAGATTAGGATTCACAAAAATCCAGCATCAACAGAAAAGGAGCCTAATTCCGTTTTGTTGGTGCAAAGGCCAACGCAGGACCTTTATGTAAGAAGTTTCAGGCTGGAGGCACTCGGCCCACCAAGTGACTGCCGTTGGAGGCTGTAGAGAAGACATCAGAGGCTTGCACATAAATATTAGAGCTTAAGAAGTAGCCCTATGTGAGAACACAAATTGATACACCCTCTCCAGTGGGAAATTAGGTAATATAGATCAATAGTCTAAAAATACATAGTAATTACATTTCTAGGAATCTATTCTGAAGAAATACAATTAAAGTGGGAAATTAGATAATAGGAATTAATAGTTTAAAAAAATATATAGTAATTACATTTCTAGGACTCTATCCTGGGGAAATACAATTAAAGTCTCCTTTTCTCATGCTTTTGGGATCAGCAATTGGACAATCTGGTCAGCTCATTAAAAAGTCAGTTAAATGGGGGAAATCTTAAACAATGGCACATAAACATTTTATTATGTTACAACATAAAAATGTGAATTCACTCACCAACCTTACAATGAAGGACCCAGGCTTTTCTCCAGGGTGAGGAGCAGCCCGACAACTTTTTTGCATAAACCACCCTTATATAATTCATGCTCTTAATTAAGTTTTGGCTTCTTTAAGTGGAGCACGCACTTAAAGATACTTGGGTATCCATCTGAAAGTAGACTCTTTCTACGTTTTGCCATTTTATTTTCTCAAATCGTTCACAGTGGCCCGGCCCACGGACTCATTTTATAGCAACTGTATTACAACGCCACTTTACTGAGTCTCCCCAAAGCCTTTGACTCAGTTTTTATAGTTTATATAGCAACAGCCAGCCTCTTTCTTTTCTCGATCCCACTTCTTACGTTAGTACTCCAATCAATCGCATCACAACGACAGCCAGCACAAACAGGCTTGGGAGCAGACCCAATTAACTCCTGGTAAGCACACGACTCAGGCAGGGGAGAAGGGAAGGAGGCTGCCCGCACCACCCGAGTTCCGGAAGGTGTATTTCCAGTTAACCCAGCAAATCGACTCAGGGAGAGTGGTCAGGAGGACTTCTCCTATATCCCCGTGTGTCAGCAAACATTTATGTACAAAGATGTTTACCGGAATACTAGCCGATACTGGATAAATATGGAAACAACGTAAGTTTACAATGAGAAAACGGCTAAGTAAATTAGCATACAACCGTATGATGAAATGGCATGTAAATATTAAAAACTGTTATTTTAAAAACTATTTTATGATACAGGAAACACCCATGATATTATCATAATGTATAATATAGTAAATGTTTACTAAGCAGGAGAGTATTCTGTAGATTCTGGGAAAAAAAATCATTGTATTTTGTATCTTTATTATAAAACTGAAAGTGGGGCAGGACCTGGACAAATGGAACTGATGTCATCTTGAGCTTCATTTACTTTGATTTATCTCGAGTTTAGGCATTGTTTTTAAGGGAAAAAAATCCTATATTCCATGAAGGTTGTCTGACAATAAGATGCATTTAACCTCGAGAAGGGGCTGGGGGCAGGCACTTTCCTTCTAGTGTTGCTAAGTGTCTCTCCTAGACCCTTGTTCCTGCAGGTGACAGCTGTCAACTTTGGGTAAGAATATAAAAGAGGCTTCTGTTCACCAGAGGGTGAATTAAAAGCAGGAAGACTCGACAGGGAAGTCCATATTTGGGGGGAAAAATGGCATGAAGTGAAATTCCCATTTTTATAACTTTTACCCTGAGGGCAAGTCAAAGTTGTCACCACACAAGTGGCTAAATATCTGAGAGAAAACCTGTAGTTTTTCTGGCGTGAAGAACAGAGGCTGGGAGAGTTGAGAGTTCAGGGCAACCAGGGTACTACAGAGTGAAGGGGTGATTCTAGAAAAGACAGAACCACAGAAGGGGAACCCCAGATTCTCTAGGTGGATTCAAAGCAACTAAGCTAAGGACAGAGAACGGAACTAAGATTTGAGTTGCTTCAAGAGAAGGAGTTTTCAGTTTGAGTCAACCTAGTTAATAGTCTGTTTAAAAAAAAAAATCAGCATTCTTTAGAGAAATGTAACAGAATCCAGACAGCATTCACAATGTTCAGGATACAATCCGAAATTACACAATAAAGAAAAAACACGAAAATGATTTATCCACAAGAGAAAAAAAATAATAGATAAAGACCAATTCTAAAATGATCCAAATGTAAAAATTATAAGACAAGGATTTAAAGTAAGTACCGATGCAGAAAAAAAAATTAAAAATAAAATAAAAGCAAGGACAGAAATGAAAATATGCTCTTCATGTATGTAAAGACAGGAAATGTCACCAGATAAATAGAAACAAAAAAAATTAAATGAAAATTCTAGAGCATCAAATACAATATACGTATGATACTTCACTGTTAGATACGTGTCATTGTACATCTCTCCAAATCCTCAGAATGTACAACACCGAGAATGAAACTTACTGTATGGACTTTAGGTGATAATGATGTGTCAAAGTAAGTTCCTCAATTGTAACAAATGTATTAACACAGCTCTGGTGTTGGATGTTGCTAACAAGGAAGGCTGTACAGGGCAGTGGGGGGTGGTGTGTGCAGGGAGTACAGGGAAAATCTCTGTACCTTCCTCTCAATTTTGCTGTGAACCTAAAACTACTCAAATAATTAAGTCTTTAAACAAAATGCAACATATGAAATTTAAAAATTCATTGCATGGGCTTGCTAGCAGAATGGATATAACAGAGGAAAGAGTGAGTCAGTGAACTTGAGTACAGGCCAATAGAGTCTATCAACTATGAAAATATAAAGAAAAAAGATTGGATAAAAATTAACAGAGGCCCAGAAACCTGTGGGACAATACTGACAAATCTACCATGAGTGTAACTGGGATAAGGGAGAGAAAAGACAGAAGAGGAAAAGAAGAAAAAAATTTGAAAAAATAATAACCAAAACATTCCCCAAATTTGATAAAAGGCATGAATTTACAGATAAGAAGGTCAAAGAACCTCAAGAAGAAAAACTACAAAGAAAACCACATCCAGTCTCCCATAGTCGAACAGTTCTGAATCAAAGATAGATAGTCTTGAAAGCAACTGGAGAGAAATAAAACATTACATACATTCATGGAAAACAGCAAATCCAACGACCTCTAACTTGTTATTACAGAAGTCAGTCCAGAAAACACTACAACAATGTATTTAAAGTTCTAAATAAAAATTTTAAAAACCTGTTAACCCAGAATTCTGTATCAAGTGAATATATCTTTTAAGAATTATGACAAAATAAAAACAATTTCAGATAAAAGAAAACTGAGAATTCACTGACATCAGATCAGGAAGAACAGGAAGTTCTTCATTCTGAAGGAAAATAACACCGTAATAAAATAATAATTCAGATCTTCTAGGGGGAAAAAAGGGAAACTATTGAAAATGGTGAATGTATGAAATATCTGGGTAACTAGTAAAACCATTTCTTAATTTGTTTAAAAATATGTGTAACTATTTAAGTGAAAATTAACTGTGGCATTGCCTGGTTGGATTTATAGTGTAGGCTGAACACATACAATAACCATCGTGTGGAGAGAAAGGAGAGGTAAATGAACCCACGCAGTTGCAAAGTTTCTACACTTCAGATGATGAGCTATAGTCTGAACGCTAGGTAGACTGAGATACGTTCAGGGTGTATATTGTACTGTTTAGAGAAACCACCACAAAAAGATACAAAGACTGACAGCTAAAAAGTCAATAGATAAATTAAAATTAAATTCTAAAAAAAATTTGGATAATCTAAAAGAAGGCTAAAAGGGAAGAAAAGAAGAACAAAACCACATATGGGACAAACAGAAAAAAAACTGGTAGAGCTAAATCTAATCACATAAAAAATGCTTTAAATATTGACGAAATACTCTAATTAAAAAACAAGTTTAAAAAATAAAAAGGGGGAGGGAAGCAGGACCCAAATATAAGCTGTCTATAAAAGAAGCATAGTTTTTTAAATATACAGATTCAAATAGGTTGAAAGTAAATGAGTGGAAAATATATATCATTAAAACAGCAAGCATAAGAAGACTGGAGTGACTACATCAACATCAGATAAATCAGACTTCAAGAGTAGAGTATTTATAGACAATTACACCCAAAACCTGAAGAATATACTTCCTTTTCAAATGCACATCTCACTAGAATCATATAAAATATGTTCTCTGACTACAATGGAATCATAAATCAAATAACAACAACATAGCTAGAAAATCTCAAATATTTAAAAATTATATTTAATACAAAGAAGTCACAAGAGAAATTAGAAAATATTTGAACTGAATGATAATATAAATACATATCAAAATTTGTGGAATTGGGCTGGGCAAGGTGGCTCACGCCTGTAATCCTAGCTCTCTGGGAGGCCGAGGTGGGCGGATCATTTGAGCTCAGGAGTTCGAGACCAGCCTGAGCAAGAGCGAGACCCCATCTCTACTATAAATGGAAAGAAATTAATTGGCCAACTAATATATATAGAAAAAATAATTAGCCGGGCATGGTGGCGCATGCCTGTAGTCCCAGTTGCTTGGGAGGCTGAGGCAGCAGGATTGCTTGAGCCCAGGAGTTTGAGGTTGCTGTGAGCTAGGCTGACGCCACGGCACTCACTCTAGCCTGGGCAATAAAGTGAGACTCTGTCTCAAAAAAAAAAAAATTGTGGAATTGACCTAGATCTGTGCTTAGAGGGAAATTAATAGCTTTAAATGATTATATATGAAAAGAAGAAAGATCTAAAATCAGTGACCCAAGCTTCCAACTTACGGCACTAGGAAAAGAGGAGCAAAGGAAACACAGAGTGAGTAGACACAGATAAATCCTAAACGTAAGAGTAGAAACCAATGCAATATAAAACAAAAAGTACAAAAAAATCAGTGTAAACTAAAAGCTTGTTCTTTAAAAGATAAATATGATTATTATACCTCTAGCTATTCTGATCAAACAAATAGAGAAGGCTCATACTAACAAGATCACAAATGAAACAGCAGACACCACTGCAAATCCTATGGACATTAAAGATCAACTAAGAGACCATGCTAACTATGCCAGAAATTTAAGGTTGAATTAACATTCAAGAACCAATCTACATAATTCTCCATTTTTAACAGATTGAAGGAGATAAATCATATGACTGTTTCAATAAATGCAAAATAAGCATTTAACAAAACCCTGTATACGTTTGTGATAAAAACTAGAAATGACATCACATATACAGCTAATATCATATTTAATGGTGACAGACTTACATTTTCCCCATGAAGATGAAGAACAAAGCAAGGATGTCTACTCTCAACATTGGTATTCAGGATTGCACTGGAGGTCCTAGCCAGGATAATAGGACAATAATCACTTAAAAATAAATAAATAAAGTCATCCATATTGAAAAGGAAAATGTAAAACTGTATCTATTTTCAGACAACATGAAAATCCAAAACAATCAACCAAACTGCTACAGAACTAATATGTGAATTTAGCTATTTGATACAATCTATCCTTCTATCAAGGGGTAGAAGGTAAGCACACAAAAATCCAATTTATTGAAAATGCACTCAAAAATGAATTTTAAAAATAATTGCACTTATGATACCATCAAAAAATATAAAATACTTAGAGACAAATTTAACAAAATATGTTCAAGACTGATACACGGAAAACTACAAAACATTTTAAGAGGAATTACAGAAGATCTATGCAAATGGAGAGATATACCGTGATAACGGAGCAGAGGACTAACCATGGCCAACATGTCAGTTCTTCCCAAGTTGATCTACAGAGTCATCGTGACCCCAGTTCTAGTGCTAGCACTGGTTTGTAGGGATTGTAGGACAAGCTTATTCTAAAATTTATATGGAAATGCAAAGGACTTACAACCGCACTGCACACTGTGGTAATCACTACACATGGTAACCACATGTGGCTACTGATATTTATATTTAGATTCATTCAAATTAAATAAAATTAAGAATTCAGTTCCTCCAGCACACTAACCACATTTCAAGGGCTAGATACTCACGCGTGGCTAGTTGTTATCCTTTACAGAAGGTGTAGATATATAACATTGTTATCACTGCAGAAAGTTCTGCTGGATCGCAGGGACTTCGAATAGCCAAAGCAACCTGGGAAAAAGGACAAAATTAGAGGACTTATGCTACCTGACTTCAAGGCTGCAGTAGTCCGAACATTGTGGTGCTCACATAGGAAGACATAGGAGAGCATGTTCGTGACGTGAGGATAGGAAAAGTTGTCTTTAAGAAGTCAATGAAACAACAACCATAAAAGAAAAATTGGACTTCATCAAAATTAGAATCTTCTGCTCATCAAAAGACATCATAAGGAAAATTAATACGCAAGCCACCATCTGAGAGAAAGTCTTTGTAAAACAAACATCTGAGGCCGGGCGCGGTGGCTCAAGCCTGTAATCCTAGCTCTCTGGGAGGCCGAGGTGGGCGGATCGTTTGAGCTCAGGAGTTCGAGACCAGCCTGAGCAAGAGCGAGACCCCATCTCTACTATAAATACAAAGAAATTAATTGGCCAACTAATATATATAGAAAAAATTAGCCGGGCATGGTGGCACATGCCTGTAGTCCCAGCTACTTGGGAGGCTGAGGCAGCAGGATTGCTTGAGCCCAGGAGTTTGAGGTTGCTGTGAGCTAGGCTGACGCCATGGCACTCACTCTAGCCTGGGCAATAAAGTGAGACTCTGTCTCAAAAAAAAAAAAAAAAAAAAAACATCTGACATAGGACTGCTACCCAGGACACGTAAAGAACCCCTCCAATGCAACAATAAAAGTACAAATGACACCTCTTCTCAAAGAAATGGAGGTGAGCAAAGGTTTTAAAAAGAGATTTTCCAGAAGAAGATATGTAAATGTCCAATCAGCACAGGAAAAAAGTACTCAACATCATTAGAAATCAGGAAGATGCAAATTAAAACCACGGATATGCCACCACACACCTATTAGAAGAGCTAAAATTAAAAAGAATGAAAATACTGGCCGGGTGCGGTGGCTCACGCCTCTAATCCCAGCACTCTGGGAGGCCGAGGCGGGTGGATTGTTTGACCTCAGGAGTTCGAGACCAGCCTGAGCAAGAGCGAGACCCTGTCTCTACTAAAAAAATAGAAAGAAATTAGCCAAACAACTAAAAATATGCAGAAAAAATTAGCTGGCCATGGTGGCGCGTGCCTGTAGTCCCAGCTACTCGGGAGGCTGAGGGGGGAGGATCACTGGAGCCCAGGAGTTTGAGGTTGCTGTGAGCTGGGCTGACACCATAGCACTCTAGCAGGGGCAACAAGAGTGAGACTCTGTCTCGAAAAAAAACGAAAACACCAAATGTTGGTGAGAATGCGAAGCAACTGGCAGTCTCAGACATTGCTGGTGAGAATGTAAAATGACACAGCCACTTTGGAAAAACGCCTCCCGGTTTTCCAAGAAAACAAATCATATACCTAACCCATGGCCTAGCACGCCCACAGCGAGGTCTTGACTTTAGGGAAACAAAAACATATGTTCATTCACAAAAAGACTTAAACCAAAAAATAAAAAACTTCTATGCAGGTTTATTCATAAGAGCCTAAAACTAGAAGCTGACCCTGCGTGCACCAATAGGAAAATGGATACACAAATTGCGATACAGTCCTAGAACAGAATAAGATTCAGAAACGAAAAGGACCCCTTGGTTTCATTTATGCAAAACTTTAGGACAGGCAAAGTCCTTAATGTAAACAGTATCAGAAGAGTCTCCACCTCCGGAGTCTGAGGATGGAGACAGCATGGGAGTCCTGGCAGGAAGCTTGCCAGGGCGATGGCTACGTCCTACATCTGGGCAAGGGTTTGGGTTGCAGAGTGTGACTTTTCCAAAACGCAGTGTATATTTGTTTTCTACTGTTGCTGAATGCGTGGCCACAAACCTAGAGGCCTACAACCGTATACATTGATTATCTTACAGTTTTGTCGGTCAGAAGTCTAAGCCCCATTACCTGGGTCCTCCTCTCAGGACTCCACAAGGCTGTGATCAGAGTGACCACCGGGCTGCATTCTCACTTGACTGTTCGACCAGGGAAAAAAGATCTGGTTCTAAGCTCATTCATGCTGCTGTCAGAATTCACTTCCTTGTGGCTGTTGGACCACAGGCCCTGGCTTTTTGCTAGCTGTCTTCTGGAGACCATCCCGAGGTTCCGGAGCCCTAAAGGTGCCTCCTCGTGTGGGCACTTTGTTCACCAAGCTCACAAGAGTCTCTGGTCCTGTCTGCCAGGATCTGTGAAACATGCCCTCTTGCAAGATCCCTTCGTGTGACCAAATACACTGACCTTTTGGTCGTTCAGGTTTTACTGAAAGGTTGTCCAGTCAGATCCTCCACATTTTCTCTATGCCATGCTGTCTTAATCTGAGCGTCTGTTGCCATCTAAGCCAGAGAGGCTTAGAATTTTCAAAACCATCAAGTCCTAGTTGCTTTGTGTTTAACATTTCTTCTCTTGATTTCTCTCTTCTCTTGATTTCTCTCTCTCCTCTCATATTTTACTATTATAAACAGCTAGAAGAGACCCGGGGATGCTTTTGACACTTTGCTTGGAATCCTCCTTAGCTAAATAAGCAAGTTCCTCTCCTACAAGTTCCAGTTCCACATAACTGCAGATGACAGCGTTGCTGAGCTTCCTACCACCATTGAGCAAGGATTTTCCCTCCCCCGGTTTCCAGTTACGTGCTCCTCACCTTCCTCGGAGGCCTCGCCTGCACTGTCCTTACGGTCCAGCTCTCTGCTCACCGCAGTCTCTCCATGGAGACATCAACTTTCTCTGTCACGCTTCTCTGCCCACTGCTGAGCTCCAAAACCAGCCGCCTTTTTAGGTATTTGTCATGGCCGCACCCCGCGTCCAGATCGACACTTGTGTTAGTTTTCTGTTGCTGCAGAACAAATTCCCACAAACGTAGTAGCTTAAAACAATACACATTTATTATCTCACGGTCTCTGTAGGTCAGAAGCCTGGGCAGGACGCACTCGGGTCCTCTGCCCGGGACTCTGGAGGTCTGCGTGCTCACTCTCCCATCCAGGCTCACCTGGGGATGAAGCCGCTTCCAGGCTTGCTCAGTTATTTGGGGAATTATTTCCTGGCAGGTGTACGAGCCAGGGCCCCAGCTGATTGATTGCTGGCTCTTGGCTGGAGACCACCCTCAGGTCGTGGGAGTGACTCACGGTTCCTTGTCACGTCAGCTTTTCCAGTACAGTCACTTATTTCGCCAAGCCCACGAGAAGTCTCTGGCTCGTTTTCTAGCTATAGGGAGTCTCAGAACAATATAACCTAATCACGGGAGAGACTTCCTAGCACCTCTGCAATTGCCACTTGTTATAAGCAAGTTACAGGGGACTGCGCAGGGTGTGAGTATAATTAGGGGTTGCCTTAGAGCTACGCCCAGGGAATGAATGTACACTTAAGGTTTCGGCATCTTACATCAAAGGGAAAAGAACAAACTGAACTCTTGATAGGCATGCAGAATCGTTTACGGAGAAGTATGATGAAATGCACCAATAAAAAAAGATGAACTAATGGAGGGATGGAGGACAGACAGATGGATAACTGCATGGTCAAGCAAGCGTAGTAAAGTGGTGATGGCAGGACCTAGGGGTGGGTATATGTGTGCTGAAAATTTCTCTTAATGTTGCTATACCTTTGAAATTTTTATATAAAATATCAGAAAAATAAATGTATGCTTACCAAAAAGAGCACAGACATAGTGTCTACCATTATATAATGAGAATTAGTCATCTATTTCTTTACACTTTTCAGCATTTTCTCATTTACTACATGCAACGAGCATGAATTCTGTATATAATCCAGAGTTGGTTAAATGTATTTAGCTTTTTTATAAAGCAGCCAATGTATCAGGCCCACTGCTGGGTTTATAACTGTATCCCTTCCTTCCCAAGAATCAGTCAGACAGTGACCTCACCCCCAAGCACTGCTGAGCTCCCCTAGTAGCCAGCTACAGAGTGATTATGAATTCACCTAAACCCTCTGAAAGCACATGGTGCAGGATGCATCATCTCTTGGGCATAACAGTTGCATAATGGCACCACAGGTTATGTACAATCACTCTACTTTTTATATGTTCTAAAATTTGACTTCTTGATATTTTAGTTTCTTCTCTCTGGTTCTCATATTTCTGAATTTGATAAATAAATCTAAATTTATTTATCCCAATCGCAGTGTTGATTCAGATTTTACCGTAAAAATCAAATACTATGTAAAATGGGAGTGCTTAAGGCTAAATCAACAACATGCCCAGTAGTACCTATTAGTCTCATGCTTTTTTAGGTAAATTAATTAGCATTATTTGGACCACGTCATGCCATAGCCAATAAAACAACAGATGTTTGGGGAATGAAGTAACCGGTCCACACAGGCCTAGACATTAGCCTTTTTGTTTTCATTTTTTACAAGAGGGAATGGTTCTGTCCAGTCAAGCACATTGTTAAGGCATTCCTATTTAATAAGTGGGTCCTGACATAGCAAGAAACTTATTAACTTATTAAGGCTGCTTATTAACTATTAATAGATTATCTATTCTTCCCCCAAAATAATTGCAATAAATATTAGTCACCCCCTCTGTGTTAAGTCTGTGCTAAAGGCAAGGATATAGAAAAAGAGAGAGAGAGTAAATACAAAAACAAAAATCATTAGCAAAGAACGCAATTATAGTATCTGTGTGCTAGAATAACTAACAAGTCAATACAGCATTTATTAGGCTAGACACTAATAAATTAGCAGGAAAGTAAGATAAAACTTCTGCCTTAAACAGCTCATGGTGCTAAGCAGAATAGAGCTGAGACACAGGCCATCGATAATTGTTTGTTAAACCAAATCAGACCCATAAACCTAAGGAGTTTACAAAGATGGCAAGAAAAAGCAAGATCCTCAGGATGGGCTGGGTTTGGATGGCATATGTGAAGCCAAGGAATAGCCTTTAATGTCATCTTCCATTGTGGGCTAAAACAATAGCAACAACAATGATATTTTGTGAGGTCTGAACAATTACCACTGCCCCTGGGAGGGAGAACAAACTCAACCATAGCATGGATCACGTCTCCTGGGACACAGCACGTATGCAGAGGATAAAGGGTAAATAAAGTAAACCACCAACAGTGATTTCATTACTCTCAACCAGTGTTCTCAGGTCGGGGGTGATTTGGAAAATGGAGGGAAACAATTTTGCTGATCACATTTGTTAACAAGGTGCTATTTGAATCTTTAACAACTCTACTAGTGTAAAACGGATATACGATAAATTGCAAATATTTAAGTGTATTACATATACAATTTTAAGTGATATATATCTCTCCCTGTGAGATCATCAATACACTCAAGATAATAAAAATATCATCCCCACCCCCCCTACACACAAAAGTTCCCTCGTGCCCACTTGTGATGCTTCTGTGTACTCCTCCCCACCCCCCCATTTCTCTCCATCTTCAGGCAAACATTGATCTGTTTCCTGTCACTATAGATTATTCATAGTTTGTGTTTTCTAGAATGCTATATAAGTGAACTCATACTGTACGTACTCTATTTACTTGGCTTCTTCCACGCAACACAGTTATCCTGTGATCCATCCATGTTGTAGCACGTGTTAACGGTCTATTTCTTTTTATTATTGAGTAGTATTCCATTGTATGGATGTACGACAGCTATTCCATTCACCTGTGGGTAGACATCTGAGTTGGTTCCAGACACTGGCAATTACAAATAAAGCTTGGACACAAATGGGTCCAAGCCTTGGTGGGGTGGAATGGCTGCCTGACTGGTTTCCAAAGAGTCTTACTCATCCCACGGTCTCGCCTGCAGAGTTTCAGAAGCTCCACATCCCCACCAACACCTGCTATGGTCAATCTTCTTAATTTATCCATTTTAATTGATGTATAATGGTGTCTCATCTTCTAAATTTAGAGCTCCCTGCTGACTAGTAATGTTGAGCATCTTTTCATGCCCTTATCTGCCATCTATGTATCTTCTTTGGTGAAGTGTGTCTGTTCAACTTATTTGCCTAAATTTTAATTAAATTATTTGTTTTCTTATCACTGAGCTTTTAAGAGTGCTTGAAATATTCTGGTCACAAGTCTGCATCAGATACACAGTTTATAAATATTTTCTCCCAGCATTCTTGTCCTCCTAAGAATACCTTTTGAAGAGCAGAAGTTTTTGATTTTGATGAAGTCCAGTTTATGAATTTGTTATTTTATGGATCACATTTTAGTTGTTATATCTAAGAAACCTTTGCCTAACCCAATGTCATAAAAGTTTTCTCCTATTTCTCTTCTTAAAGTTCTACAGCCTTAGATTTTATGTTTAGGACTAGGATCCATTTTGAGTTCAATTTTGTATACGTTTGAATCAAAGTCCCAGTACCAATTGTTAAAAAGATTATCCTTTCACCACTAGTTTGTGGAGTTGTCCATATATGTGTGGGTTTATTTCTGAACTTCATTCAGTTCCACTGACAAAGCTGTCTATTTTTAAGGCAATACTGCTCAGGCTTGATTATTGTCATTTTATGATTAAGTCTTGAAATCAAATAACGTTAATCTTTATTTTCAAAGTCATTTTGATTATTCTAGTTCCTTTATATTTCCCCAGGAATTTTGGAATCGGTTTGTCAAGTGCTACAAGAAAAAAAAAACCTGCTGAGATTTTTGAGATTTTGATTGAAATTGCATTAAATCCATATAGCTACTGGGAGAATTGATATATGTGAACAATAAGGACTCTGTTGACCACAGACATAATATATGTCTCCACTTCTTTAGATCTTCTTTTATTTCTTTCAGCAATGTTTTGTATGTTTCAGTGTGCATAACTTACACAACTTTCGTTGGATTTATCCTTACATTTTTATATGTTTGATGCTATTATAAAAGAGATTTCTTAATTTCAATTTATAATTTTTTCATTCTTAATATATAGAGACACAATTGATATTTGTGTATTTATGTTTGTATCCTGAAAACTTGCTAAGCTAACTTCTTAGTTCTGGTAGCTTTTTTGTATATTCATCAGATTTTCAATACCATCATATCATATAGTGTTAATAAAGCATATTGAACTGATTTGTTGTCTAACATTAAATCAACATCGCATTCCTGAGATAAACCATACATGGTCATGACGTACTATCCTTTTTGCACATTGCTTGATTCAATTTTCTGAAATTTTGTTTAGAATTTTTGCATCTATATTTATACAGGACATTGGTCCATAATTCCCTTTTCTTATACAAATTCCCTTTGTCTTGTCTTGGCCTCATGCACTTAGTTGGGAAGTTTCTTCCTTTTGAATTTTTAAAAAATGTTTGTGGAGAACTGGTGTTATTTCTTCTTTAAATGTTTGGTAGAATTCACCAGTATAGCCATTTTAGCTTGACATGTTCATTGTAAGAAAGTATTTAACTACAAATTCAATTTTGATTGGGATTGTATTATACAAGGCCATTCATGTTACTTAATTTTTATTGGTGAGCATTGGTAATTCTTGTCTTTCAAAGTATTTGTCCATTTCCTCTAAGTTGCAAATTTATTGGCATAAAGTTTTTCATATTATTCTCTGATTGTATTTAACATAACTTGTGTACTCTATAGTGATAGCACCTTTATCATTTCTAATATTGGCAATTTGTTTCCTCTCTCTTTTTTCCTGATCAGTCTGTATAGAAGTTTGTCAATTTTATTGCTCTCTAAATAATCAGCTTTGGTTTTCATTGATTTTTCCCTGTTTTATTACTGTGGGTTTTTTCATTGATTTCTACTCTGCTGTTATTTAATTTCCTTTCTTCTACTTACTTGGAGCTTACTTTTCCCTTCATTTTCATATTTCTTAAAGTGGAAACTGAGCTTGTTCATTGGAGATCTTTCTCTTTTTTAACTTAGGTGTTTCATGTGACAGATTTCCCCATAAGTACCCCTTTGTCACACCCCACAAAGTCTGATACATAGTATTTTATTTTAACTCAGTTCAAAAAACTTTCCAAGTTCTCTTTTGATTTCTTCTCTGACCCATGGGTTATTTACCAGTATGTTACTGAATTTCCAAATATCTGGGAATTGTCCAGCTATCTGTCGGTTACTGATTGCTAATTTGATTCCATTGTGGTTAGGCAGCATTCTTTGTATGGCTTGAAACCTCTAATTTATTTGGACTTGTTTTATGGCCAGAATATGATCTATCTTGGTAGATATGTCATGCCCAGTTGAAATGCAGGGGCATCTTCGTGTCACTGGGTAGAATGTTCTATAAATGAAAATTAGGTGGAGGTCGTGGATAACATCTTTGTCTTCTCTGTCCTCACTGATCTTCTGTTCCTTGTTCTATCAATTACAGAGCGAAGTGCCTTGAAATCCCTGACTGGAATGGCCAGATTTTGCTCCATTTGTTCTGAAGTTCTGTTATTACATGCATAAATTGTGAAGACACACTCTCACTGAACTGATTTCAATGTCATTATGAAATGACCTTTTTGCCCCTAATAATATTCTTTGCTCTGAAATTTATTATTATCATGGTATATCTTTTTCCATCTCTTTCTGTCTGTATAGTTAAGGTGAATTTTGTTTTTTTTTTAATAGGTAGCATATAATTGGGTCTTGTATTTTTATTCATTCTTACAATCTCTGCCTTCTAATTGGGCTATCTCCCCATTTACATTTAATGTTATTATTGGTATAATTAGGCTTAAATCTAAAAACGTGCTGTTCGTTTTCTATTCATTTCATCTGTTCTTTGCTTTTTCTTTGTTTTCTCTCTCCTTTTGAATTAACTGTGTATTTTTTATAATTTTATCTCTTTTGTTGGCTTTTTAGCTATAAATCTTTGTTTTGTTATTTTAATAGTGACTTGGGGATTTATAGTATAGCTTTTCAATTTATTGCTGTCTACCTCCAACAGATTTGTATCACTTATATACGGTATATGAATCACACAGTAGTATATTCCTCCCTTTTTGTTCCTCCTGATCTTTGTACTATTTTTGTCATGCATTATTATTTTTAAGATAGTCAAGTATCTTTCAAAGAGATCTAAGTAATATGTAAAATATCTTAACTATCTGCCCATGTATTTACCATTTCTGGTGCTATTCATTCTCCTGTGAAGACCCATATCTCTACATGATATCAATTTCCTTCTGCCTGGAGGACTTCCTGTAATCTTTCTCATAGTGCAGGTCTATTGGTGGTGAATCCTTTCAGCTTTTGAATGTGTTTATAATTATCTGAGTCTAGAATGCAACTCCATTGTATGTATAAACACAAAGGAAGTCTGGGGTACAGTTTTCATATAAAATTAATTTTCTAAGAATGTGACTGCTACGTCAACAGAGGTAAAATTATTTCTTGCTATGTCAATAGAGGCAAAACTATTTCTTGTTTTCTGTACTCAACCAATTACCATTCCAGAAACCCACATCACTGATGACAATACCACTCGAGCTGAGTCGCCATCACTGTAGCAATCTGCACCTGCACTAGATGAGTTTGTGGTGATTCTGGGCACATCTAACTGCTTCATTATGACTTTAAGCACAGTTTTGCTCTAGCATTTGCATATTATTTTAATATAAATCACTTTTCTTTTATATCACCTTGTATTACAATTAGGATATTACGGTTTTTTTAATTATATGCATAATGGGTTATATAACCTATGACTTTCAAAATAAATAAATAAAGAGGAATATCAGTTATCTATTGGTGCATAACAAACTATCCCAAAACTTAGTGGCTTAAAACAATAACCACTTCTTTGCTCACAATCCTATAGGTTGGCACTTTGGGCAGGGCTCAGCTGGGATGGCTCACCTCTGCTCACAGCACGCTGCTTGAGTGTTGTCTTTGTGTTTAGTTGCAAGGTCAGCAGGGGACTGGCCAGTCTTGGATGGCCACACATAGGGCAGTTGGGCAGGGCTGTGAGCTGTGGCACTTAAGTTCTCCTTCACGTCGCCTCTCCAAGTGGCTAGCTCAGGCTTCCTCACAGGGTGCCTGGGTTCCCAGGGGGAGAAGGGAGATGCTGCAAACCCTTCGAGGCCTTAGCTCTGAAGTCACCCAGCATCGTGTCCACTATATTCTATTGGTGATTAATCACAAAGCCAGCCTGCATGCAAGGAGGTAGAGAAACGGACACCACTGTTTGACGAGACAAGGAGCGATGTCACATTGCAAAGGGAGTGCATACACGGATGGGGGTTTGCAGCCAGGTTTGCCACTGGCCACAGAGCATTACAAAATCTTTGTTATGGAAAGGGACATCAGGTCTGATAGGCTTGAGAACCACTGCCATAAACAATATTTTGTTTCAATTCAATCCTCGTCTGTCCCAAAGAACACACGCCCTTCCTTAATTCCTCATGCAAATTAAGGAGAAAGAATCCCCCGTGCACCCAGTCACCGCCACAGGTCCAAGGCAACAGCGTGCTCTCCAGCCTGCCAGCAAAGGACTGCACTGGTCTCCAACAGGCAAAGCTCTCTTCACGGAGTACTTCTTAAACTGTTAAAAAGAAACAAGATGAAATGGAGTGTTAGTAATATCCTTCTCTTGCTTTCATTTTGTTCTGTCTTTCCAGAAATAGACAAACCAGAACGACGACGATATCCCGTAGCGAGTTTTCAGGTGAGGGGTCTTGCTGTGCTCTGAATGGTTGCACTTCCTCCAAAATTCATGTTGAAACCTAGCCCCCAGTGCGATGGTATGCCGAGGCAGGGCCTGCGGGGAGGGGATTAAGTCACGGGAGTGGAGCCCTCGTGATCAGGACGGGCCTTGTAAGAAAGGCCCGAGAGAACGTGCGGGCCCCTCTGCTACGCGTGAACAAAGCGAGAAGGCGTCGCCCACGGAGCAAAGAGCTCGCACCAGCCACACGCGAATCCACTGGTCCCTTAGCTCAGACTCTCCAGCCCCCAGCATGGTGAGCAATAAATTTGTTCTGTGCACAAATTACCCAGTCCATGGTATTTTTGTCATAGCAGCCTGAACAGACTGGCACAGGTTCTCATTATTGGATGGCTGGAAAACATTATTAATAATTGGGTAATTGACAAACTCATTAGACAAATGACACACTTCCGTTAAGCACGCGATGCCACACAGACTTAACCCTGATATTCAACTGGTGGTTATCTTCACATCACTCTTCCCACGTTAGGGATGGCCAGAGACAGGCACCCAGGAGACCAGAGAGTCTGGTCGAAGGATACACCGTGTGACCCAAGTGACGGGATCAGCCAGTTTGGCTGGGAGAGCTCTGGACAGTGTGTGCTCTGCTTTGAACCACGGGAGAACTTTGAACTTCTCCAAAAGGACAAACTGTCCAGATCTGTATTTTTTCAGCCTGGCCTTGATTCTCCTGACACTCCTTCCCCATGACCACAGGTTACAGTACGTACAGCAGGAGTGGGCGCTGATCACAGGGGAAACCAGCAGACGTTTATTCTCAGGGGGCCCCAGAATCGTGTTGTGTGTGACTGTGCCCCGGCCGGGAGGAGCCAGGCATGCCCGGAGTCCCTGTTCATTCCCCAGAGCTCCTCTCCGGCTGGCTACTCCCATGTCAACAGTCGTTTCTGTCCCCATTCCCTTTTCGGTAGCAGCCTCTCCTGGAATGCGAGGCTGACCAGCAGGTCCTGGAGAGGCAACAGGACTTCAAACACAGGGAGCCTGCAAAATATTTAACAAAGCCAAGTTCATGACCGTCATAACCTCGCTGTCCCTAACGACACCTGCTGGCAGGGGAAGTGGGCCAACCAAACAGCGGCCGGGGACAGCCGCCCTCGGGACCACGGGGCGGTACCAGGAAGTGGCCGTTCCATTTTGGCCCAACTGGAGCACAACCTATTCCAAGAAAACAAGTCTGACATTCTGTCAGACAGCAGACAACAGAGAGACCTCCGTGCCAGGTCTCACACAGAAGGTGGCATTTGTGTGGTGGTCAGGCCTCAGGCGGCCTATTCTAGGCTGAAATGATGGCAGCACGCAGTGTTGGAAAGAAGCAGGGAGCCCGCTCCCCAGACAACATCCTCCGAGCCAATCCTCGGATCTTCCACTGGAATTATCTCGGGGAACAATCAGGCTTCATGTCATCCTCCCAGAGAGGATGACAGAGATTTTCTCCGAAATCTGGCATTGCTGGGGATCCTCCCAGACCCCCTTACCAGGGCAGCACAGCCGTCCCCCAGCTGCGGGGTGTTAGGTGCTCCCACCTGCCTCCTTCTCTGAGGGTTTCCTCCCTCCACCTCGCCAGAGAGGCCATGCAAAGGCAGACCCCACTGGAGGATGAGAATCCCGCACCCCACGTCCAGGTGCGACCCACCTGTGGTGCAGCTGGGGGATGAGAGCCTGCACCCCACGTCCAGGTACAACCCACCTGCGGTGCAGTTCGTGCCCAGCGCCCCATGGGATCAGGCTGGAGGCGGATGCAGGGAGACCACATCCTTGTTGGACTCCCCCCTGCCTTAGGCTGCCTTAGGAGAACACACCCTCTGCCAGCCGTGAACCGAGGTCTCTCCAGAGACCACAAGAGCTCTTGGCACACACGGCCTTGTCTCTTAAGGACCTGAAGGGTCCTGTTTCGTGGGTGGTACCCCGGCATTCTCTGGGCTCCCGTGTCCCAAAAAATGTCTACCTCTAAGACTCGTCACAGTGTCTTGCTAAGTGACTGCTTGCCTAACACGCTGGGGACCGGGGTGGCAGTGGGGGATGGGTGGTAAATAACCGAGTACAGTGGAAAACACCAGGCTCGGAAGAAATACAAGTTTTTAAGGAAGAGCAGCTCTTTCCGCGCCAGACACCACAGGGCTGCAGGGGGAGGTCACGAGCCCCAGGGAGGCTGGAAGGACCCATGCGGGTGACGGATCGGGGCTGGAGACACCAGCATGAAGTCACGCTCGTCTCAGTACAGGCACAGATGGCTATGCACAGGAATAGTTACAGGCGTGTGTGTAGACACAGGTTCCTACACACACACACACACACACACACACACACACACGTCTGCCCGCTCTGACAGCCAAGAGGGCCCAGCGGCGACCCCGGGAGCCGTGAGCAGGAGCAGTGAGCACGCCTGGTGCCCAGGCCCCGGTGCCCAACACCCTTTTCCATAAAAGGAACCTGGGCTTGTTGGAGAAATGGCTGATTCCAGGGCAGACAGGGGCAGGAAATACACAAGATGAGCCTAATGAGAGAGTGCTCAAAAAAAAACCCACCACCCCACCCCCACCCAAAACAACAGCAGAACCCACGGTGACAGGTATGTGAACACCGCAGGACAGTGGAACGCAGAGGCCACTGAGCAACTCCCAATGGCCAAAGCAGAACGTTTTGAGTGCAAAATAAATAACATAGCATTGGACTAAAGCCCAAAGCAGAAAACAAACATCCCCGAGTCTATACTGATACAAATAAATGATCGAGTAGACAACCGAAGGGGAACGGAGGAGGTGACTCTCCCGTGCAGAGCAACAGCAAATGGCTTGTGCACTTGGCCCTGGGGTTGGGGGGTGCAAAGCATGACCCCCAGCTCCTCGAGGGTGAGCTGGCGCAGCGACTTCCTTCCCCGGAGGGCAGCATGGGAACGGGGGAAATGAGTAACTTCACAGGGAAACCTGACAAACGCTAAGCCAGCCAGGTGAGGACGGCCCACACGCCCGGCGAGGAGCCCGCCGCTGGAACGGCACCTCCCCTCCGGACTCTTCCTCCCAAACCCGTGACTGCGAATAACCACGAGAAAGCACCAGACAAAACCCCGTCGTGGGACATCCCACAAGATACCCGCCCGGCACCCACAAGACTGTCGGGGTCGTCAGAGACGAGGAAAGTCAGAAAAACCGTCACCGCCAAGAGAAGCTAAAGGAGTCGTGGTGGCTAGACGTCACGTGGCCTCCTGGGACACAGGGACACCAGGAACACGGCGCCAACTTCAGTTAATAATGTGCATTAATCGTAACAAATACAAGGTGTTGGTCGAGGGGCAAACTGGGCCTGGGGTCTGTGGGAACTCTGGCTATTTTCATAATTTTTCCATAAGTCCTAAACTACTCTAACATGCAAGCTTTATTTAAGAAAAACTCTGTGGGAGATGTTGAAAAGAGATATAAGTACAAAGGAAAATACAAAGCCTTGAAAATCAGAAAGATACATCATATTTCTAAAATTACTGACGTTATAGGTATCAATTCATTGAAGTACTGGATTTCATTTTGTGATGTAATAATTCTCTTTAAAGGCCAATGTTATGATACGCCAAAAACTATATATTGAATCTTACGATGAGACTTTCAAATAACCTGAAGATGTTGCAAGAGGAAGGGAAAATGCTAGGAAACGAAGGGAAAGCAACATGGCCAGGTGGCACGGAGGACGTGACACAGGAGACCAGACGCCCCACCGGGTGCCCCATGGCCAGTAAGAGGCTGGACGGAAACACAGGCCATTCCTGCAGCTCTACAAAGTGTGGACAAAAGCGGGACGAGGGGACTAGACTCTGGTGCCGCCAAGCATCGGGGCCTCCCACCTGGACAGAGCGAGGGAGACGCGCCCATCGCTGACCAGTCTCTCAGGGTGACCTGAGAGTCATCGGTGACCTGTCTCCGCAGACACCGACAAGGGCTAGCACGACGCTGAGCACCAGCCCGGGAGGACGGTCATCTCAGCGGGTCCCGAGCCAGCATGCCAGCCGAGATCATCGGGGCCAGAATGACTCGGACCAAACCAGAGACGGGGAAGACTTTGGGGACGTGGGACCCTGGGTTTGGGAGAGCCTGGACCCCCGAGCAGTCCTGTGTGGCCGGACACCTGGGTCCCCGGAGAAGGCGCAAGGAGACCTCGGAGGCATTGCCGGAGCAACACAGTCACGGTCTCCGTGGTTTCTGCATGTGGGAGGCACACGCGAGCTCGATCGATAGCATGTTCGCATGTGCCGAAAACCCTACACGGCTGCCCACAAACATGCACGTGTTTAAAGGTGCTACAAAAGAAATGTTTTAAAATAAGTTACCAGGGTGAGGCAATCCTGCTGGAGTTCTTAGTTGCTAAAGTAAGTTTCATTTAAACTTTATTGTCTTTACACCACACATATCCTGTCTGGAAGGGAAAGGAGACATCAGTGCTAGCAAAACCCTGAGGCTCATTTCACGATTGAGGCCCCGTCTCTGGCTAGCACTCACCACACCCATAGCGTATTCTGTGCCCCCAGCCACGGCCCCTCAACCCCAGCACTAGGGGCCCTGGGGGCTGGGCTGTGCATGGCAGGACGTCTCTCAGCATGCCTGGCCTCCACCCACTAGATGCAAGGAGCACCCCTCCCCAAGTGGTGACGACAGATAGTGTCTCCGGACGTCGCCAAGTGCCCCGTGGGGAGGGGGGTGAAATCACCACCAGTAGGGATCCTGGGTCTAAACTACAGCCATGGGAATCCCATCACAGCCTGCTTTTGCCAATAAAGCTTTATTAGGACACAGCCATGGCCGTTCATTTAGGTGAACTGCCTATGGCCCCTTCAATACCACAGTGGCAGAGTGGAGCGGTTGCAACAGAGACAGCACAGCCCACAAAGCCTGAAATATTTACCATCTAGCCCTTCACAGAATGAGTTTGCAACCTCTGCTCTAGTTGCAAGCTCCTAAAACTCTTCTCAGCCCGCAATCCACTCTTCTCAGCCTGCAATCCACCCTCCCTGTTAGCACCCCAGCCCACCTGGAGAACGCCACAGCCAAGACTTCTGCAAAACTTCCTCGGGGGCACTCCTGCCTCTGGTCTTGCTTCCCTTCAATTTACGTGTCCTGGGGTATCCAGGGTGACATTCTCTGAAAACATACCGTATTGGGCCACTTCCCTGTCTAAAGCCTGTTGGCCTCCCCTGCGCTTAGGATAAAGTAAAGCTCCTTCGCAGAGCCTGTGAAATTCGGGTGCTCTCCAAGGACTGGCCCGTCACATCCCCACCTCTCCTACCCCTTCTGCCCGCACCACAAACCCACCACACCCATATGGAGTGCCCAGCCTCCAGACGCTAGCGTTCCCACGGAAGCGCCAGCCTGGGGCTACCGCCGCATCACCCAGGCCGGCGTCTCACCTGCGCAGGTGCTCCAGCAGGTGTCTGCCCGGCCCGTGCGGCTGCCCCTCGTGTGGTTAGCTTTCCACGCGTCTGTGGTCACCGCGCTGACCATTCCACTCGGCCGCGACTTTAGCCATGGGAGAACTCTAAATTGCAATGTTTGCTGAATAAATATTCCTCGCAGCAGGGATTTTCCAAGTTTTTGACAGTGACCCAAAATAAGAAATAAACGTACTGTGCGTTGTAATCTGGTACACGTCTGAGACACACACTTCACGTTAGAATATTTGCCTTTACCATTAATGATTCCTGTTGTTTTCCATTTCATTTTGTAAATGGTGGTCAGGACTCGTTACCAATGAGTTACCAGCGGATTACTTCTACTAACCCACGAATGTGTTGTGACACACAGTGTGGTAACTGCCGCAGTACAGCTGCTAGCAGGGTGCCTCGCACAGATGAGGCACTCGATAAATATTGACGCGTGATTAAGTGACTGGCTGGTGATGAGGATGCCCAAGAAACAGCCGTCGGGGCCTCCGTCTCTGGATCTGGGTCTTTGGCTCTTTCCAATTTGTCAGACACAGTGGCAAATGACAGGACTCAACCTTCACCCTCGAAGGGGTCCTGGGAGAAAGGGGAGCTGTCATTAGTATGTCTACCCAAGTCCTGGGGCTCCCAGAAAAATCCTGTGGATCGTTCAACTTCAAGAGAGCCAGGGATGACCGAAGGTCAGCTCTAAGTAATACCTCCCGAAAACAACTGCCAAGAAAGGCTACGTACAGACAAAATGGGAAAACGTGAATGAAAGCAGAAAACTGTTTAAATTAAAAATGAAAAGCAGCGAGGCAGGGAAGCACAGGGCACTGTGCACTGGCTGCCACCGAACACCGTTGCCGAGGGCTTGGAGCGGGTGGGTGCACGGCACCACCGCCTTGCGTCCCGCTGGCCTGGGTGACCAGCCGCTAGCATCCGCCTGCGTCCACGCCCACGGCCTGCCTGCGGACAAACCTGACGCCCACGCACCTGCCCTTGCGTGGTCTCACTTCCCACCAGGACTTGATTTCGTAAATTACCAACTAACGCTCCCCAGAGGAAGGGAACTTATTCCTAGTTACCACTGTCTGCAAACTTGAACGGGGAAAACATTTCTACCTTTACTCTCCCTCAGACGTTTAGAACACTCGCTTCGACTGCGAACGTAGGCAAGAAACCTCAGTCCTATCAGCGGTTCCCGAGACTTTGTCCTATGTAGAAATCACAGGTGTTTTCGTATGGCATTAGAGTTGTTAAAAGTATCTCAAAATGTTACATACACTCATCGCTGCTTTGAAATGATGGCTGTCGTTGGATTTACTGCTAGATCTTATTTAAAATATTAATAGTGAAGCACACATATTACTACATCGCAAATGTGGCTTTTGACATACTTTATTTCAGTAGAGCAGTTTTCCTTTATAGCCCTTTGTATTTTAGTCCACTGATTTAAAAACATTACTCTGAGAAAGAGTCTGTAGGCTTCACCAGACCAGCCAATTGGGACCACCAAATGCTACCAAATGGGTCAGTGACACAAGAAAGAATCTTTTTTTTTTTTTTTTGGCCTCCATACGCCTCCATATGCCAAACAGTTTGCAGAAGTTTTTCTTCTCATTTTCAACCACTTTATTTTTAACTTTTAAAACTATTTATTTACTTGTAGTCTCAAATTGCAAAAATAAGGTAAGCTTATTGGGACAAGTGAAACAACGCAAGAAAAGGACACACAAAGGCAGATACAAGCGCCCCCACCCACAGCCTTCCCCTGGCCTTGGCGATCACAGACAAGCAGGTCTCCACACACGCAGAGGGCTGGCTTGTCGCTTCTCTGTACCAAAATAGCATCATTCCTCACACATTATTTCATAATTTATATTTGTCACTTGACAGTTGACACTGTAACACAGACATTCCTACAAGTCAGTGGGTACATATCTCGCTACATATGTTGCTAGTTTCCTTCTGCGCGTTTTTATGAAATTCTATGTGAATGAAATCATCGCGTGCGTGCATGTCATACTTGCTTAGTGCAGTCTCTCTCTTTTTGTCTGCTTTCTCTCCTCCCTGATTCGTATTAGTTATCCAGCTCCCCACAGACGTGACTCAAAACTTAGCAGCTTAAAACAACAAAAAGCATGGACCCGGCCCAGAGTTTCTGGAGGTCGGGTATCTGGGAGCACTTGGCTGGGCGGTTCTGAGTTGCAGGTCTCTCATAAGACTGCAGTCACCAGGTAGATGGGGAGGTGGTCATCTGAAGGCTTGACTTCGGCTGGAAGACCTAGTCCCAGCCCTCACGTGGCGGGGGGGGAGGGGGTCGGTGCTGGCTGCTGGCGGGAGCCCCTGTGCTCACCACCCAGGTGTTTCTGCGGCACCTGCTTGAGTGGCCTCACAACATGGCGGCCGGCGACCCCCGGAGCAGAAATTGAGAGAGGACAGGGCGGAAGCTGCGACATGTTTCATGAGCCAGCCTCGGAAGCCCCACGTCTTCATTTCACAATGCTCTATCGGTTGCTCAGGTTCACTGGAGGAAGAGACCACACGCAGGCACCTCCTGGTGTTCACGCCCCTGGGGACCCCCTTCCTGGAGGCCGGCTGCCACCCCCGGCCACCTCTCCCTGCCAGCGCCGCCTCCCACAGGTAATTCACGTTAATACGCCGGTGCGCACCCTCCTGTGTTTTGTTCCACATCTAAATGAATGTATAAAGACATGCAAATAGATACATTCCAGTATCTATGTAGATTACAATTACCTCGTGAGACAGGTGTTATTAAAATCGAAATTTAAAATATTTTCTGAAACGCTTACTATAAATCTTTATAAAATATAATACGCATTGAAAATAAATATTTTAAAATACTTAAAAATAAGGAAACCAAATCAGTTTCCTCAGTTCCAAGATCATGGGACTGAAACACTGTTACGAGGCACCGAGACTGCTGGATTCCAAAGCCCACGCTCTTCCCACAGCCCTGGGTCACGGCGCTGTCATGCCAGGCTCCCTCTGGGTGACAGCCCTGGGCTCCTTGCAGAGAAGGGTCACGCGCCCTGATTGCTCAGCAAAGTGAAGACTCCGGTGGTCAAGCTTGCTGTTCCAAGCCCTGTGCATGCTGCTTAAAGCCCTTCGTGAAAATTCGATTCTACCCCCCAGCTGTACCGGTGAGCCTCATTTGAGTCTGCCTGGAGCTCCAGGCCATCGGACTGTGTCTTTTCCTAATTTTAAAATGAAGAGCTTTCTACATGATTTGACTCTTTTGTGTACACAGAAAGATAAAGAGTCTACCGATGGTATCTGCTTCCCATGGAGGAAACGGGACGCAGGAAGGGGGAAAGTGGGATTGGACCAGCCCTGCAAGTGTTTGTTTCCATGGCCTCTCCCGCTTCCCAAACTTCTATTTCTAACCTTCCTCACTACTAGCAGATTCCAAAATGCGCTTCAGTGATGCACAGTGGGACAGGGTTCCAGCAAATTGCCGTTGAACACTCCTGTAAGCGCACCAAGTAAGCACTTTTGAGTACACAGAGATGAAAAAGTAAAAGTATCTGTCTTGAACGAGTGTGCAGTCTACCCTCAAAGCTGGAGACACACATCACAACAAGCTGCACGATAACACAGACCTCGGGAAAGTGCTGTGAAGCAAGCACAGAGCAGGAGAGAAAGGCTGGCAGGTAGAACAGCTGCCAGTGGTGGCTCTTCCGCTGCAGACAAAGTGAGTTGCAATTCCCCTAAGATGTGAGCAGGTGCCCTGTGAAAAAGGATTTTGTGGTCGCTCAGCATGAGAAAAGTGCCGGATTCGCAAAGGCAGATGGCATTCCCTCTTCAAAGACACTATAGTGCATGAAAATCTCTGGAGGAGGGGGAGTAACATGCAAGGCTTTTGAAGCTGAGTTGGCCATGAAATCTCCCTTTCCCTTCGCTCGCCCTCCCCAGGAACTATCTGATATTCCCCAGAACATTGTTTGGGAATTGCTAAAACAGGGTAATCTAAGTTTCCTTGTGACCTCAGTGATTTAAAACATGCAACCAACAATGGCTACATCTTTTGTTTTTTTTCTCCTTAGGTTAGTAACGAGATACGAGATTCTTTTCGTCTTGCCAGAATTCTTTATTTACTTACATTAAAAAAAGAGGGAAAAAAAAATAGTGTAACCACTAACAAAGGTTTCACTCTTCTTTGTACCAATATACTTCAGACTCAGCGATTACCTTGCTGGAGGGAGAACTTAATTACTAGCAGGTTTTTCTAGAACAGTCCTCAGTTCAACCCTACCACAGTTTATACTGCAGCCCACATTACAGAATTCCACTGGCATTGGATTCTTCCGTGTCCTTCTTTAGAGTGGTAAGGCTATGCTTTCAACAACGCACACAGAAAAGTTTAGGAAATACCGGCCGGCTGAGACTGCCTGGCCCCTGCACTCTGAAAACTGCAGGATGCATTTCACCTGCTCCCACCGCAAGACACCAGGAGGAAGCGCTCCCATTAGCCAGGCGCAGGTCATGTGCAGCCTCACTCGGAGACCAGCGGCCAAAGAATTAACACCCTCACGTGGAGCGGAACTGGCCCGAAGGGGCCTGGGGAGAGTGAAGGAGACTGGAGAAGGCCGCAGACCGAGGAAATAGAGCATCTCCTTTCAAAACTGCTCTTAAAATGATTAGCCAACAAATCCTGGTTTGTTTATAGTCTGTGAATGATCTCGCAGAGTCAAGAAAAGATAGACTTCTCCCCCGTAACCTTTCGGCACGCAGAGATAATCAGCACCGGAAGCCCACCATCTATTTCAAAGAGGCAGTGCGGCAGCGCGTGCGTGTTCGGAGTGACAAAGGACCCAAGGGTGACGCGCTAGAGGGTGATCTTGGGCTTACAGATGGCAGCACCCTCGCTGCCCCCCCCCCACACGCTCACTTCCTCCCAACGGTGAATCGGGGGAAGGGCCAAGACTCTCCACTCCCTAACCTGAGCTCGGCAAGGATCACCCCCTCCACAAGGGGCGATGACCATCCCTCCCTTGCCAGACAGGGCTCACATCAGCGTCCCTGCAGAACGCCACAAGCGGGGGGCCTCACTCCCGGCCTTCCACACCACCGCCGAGCCTCGAGGTGCTGTCCCCCCTCTGCGCGGGTTTCCTCCCACGCCGACGGCTGCTCCCACAGTCCTGCCTCCCCAGTGCCGCTGGACGGTCACCCCCGGCGGACGCCTGTCCACGAGTCCCCTTGGCCAGTCCTGGCACCTCAGTTCTGCACGCAAAGGCCCAGCCTGGGGCCAAGACAATTATGGGTGACTGATCGCAATGATGTGGCAAATGACCTGGCTGGGGTGTCTTCGGTGCCTTGAGATCTAAATTACTTTAATTTTTCTCCCCCCCCCCAAAATTAGGGATAATATTATAATTTCAAGTAATGCAAGAGCAATTTCTCCCATCATTGGATACCGGGCTCAAGATGTTACAGGAAAAAGAAATAGCTTTTACTGCTGATATGAGGATTTTAAAAGAGAGACAAGTGTGAGCAAACAAAAGCTGTCACATCAAATACTGTGGCAAAAAAAAAAAAAAAATCTAGAAAATATGCCAGAAATGCTCAAGTCTAAATAAAGTCATTTATTTGTTATTTTAACCCCTTCACTGTCAGACTTACTGTGGCATAAGGCTAGTTAATTCTCCATAGGTGGGATTTATTCAAGACGGCGCTCTTATTCTTGTAGTAATTATTTTATTGTCTCATGTTTCTCTAAGTTCTCTGGCCCCATAAAATGCTCCACATACAAACACAATTCTGCTGGTGCTCATTGGCCCTAACTCCTCCTAGGATATTGTTTCTACAGAGAATTCAATCTTATCCCATTTCCACATTGTTAAGCAAAGAAACGAGACCGTGAGTTCCCAAATGGCAGCAGCCATGATGCCACCCTCGTACGTTCCTGGCAGGTGGTAGGTATTCAACAGAATGTGATGGAAATTATTTCTTGAATTCCACATCTTGGCAGTTAACATACAACTCAAAGCTAAGACTCCTTCTGTAGGGGGTACTTCATGAAGGCCAACCGGCAGAGCGGAAATGACACAAATTAGATTGATCTGTGGTAGATCCCTTCCTTAGCCAAGTTCAAGGTTATGTGCGTTTGTAAAAATTAAATAACATCATATTGGTGAAAGAACATTGCTAATGAAGGTATACAGAAATACAGGGAGAGGTTTCCAATTATTAACAAACTATATGGATTAGGCGCTCACTATGTGCCAAGCACTAGGATGGACCTCAAAATGAGCCATTGCCTCTGTCCCCCACGATCCACGCTCCACCTCCATCCACTCTTAGCCCAAGGCAGGGAGGCTTCTGTGTCCAGTAACCGTGCTGGCCATGGCTACCAGGCCCTCCCCACTGAGATCGTTCCTGGGACTTCTCGGCACCTTATTCTCTGAGCTCTCTGCAGCCTTCCACACCGCCGCCCAGCCTGGGGGTGCTCTTGCTGCCCCGCCTGGGCTTTCTCGCACACCGACAGCTGTTCCCCTAGTCCTGCCTCCCCGGTGCTGCTGGACTGTCACCCAGCTGACGCCTGTCCACACGTCCCCGAGGCCAGTCCCAGCACCTCGTACTGCACTGCCAAGGCCTCCACCCACCTCTGCAGCCTTCGCCAGGGAAGGCTCCCCTCCTCAGACACGCCAGCAGGTCTGCCGCCAACTCGTCCCGGCTCGGGCTGCTCCCTGGTGCCCTGGCTCATGCCCACTCCATGCTCCAGGTCTCAGCCCCCTCTGCCAGCCCCGCCCCAGCCCTTCCTTCCTGCCTCCGGGTGCCCAGCCTGGCCGCATCTCCTCTCGGCAGCACCCTGCACTGCTTACTCATCCAACAGCCCCGCGGGTGCCCACCTGCCGGCCCCACTGGGTGGAAAGCTCCCTGCAGGCGAGAACCCCGGCCGCAGCACTCCGGAACCCCGGGGGGCCTCGTGCAGGGCTGAGGCAGGTGCTTCCTTAAAACGGGAGGGAGTGAGGAGGCTTCGAGCGTCCCCCGAAGTCAGCTCCCCGGATTCTTAAGAGGTTAACTGTAGCTTTTTACAACAAGCCTGGTTCAAGTGAGGTGCTGTGATTTTCAAAGCATACCCAAACAGGATGACAGTGCATGGCCTCCGTCCAGAATGACAGGCCGCTTGGGCTCATCTGGGCACCTGCCCCACCCCACCCCACCCCCACCCCCCAGGTTCCTCCCATCGCCCCCCAGCGCTTTCCTGGGGACTCTGGTTCCTCCACGCCTGTGCAGCTGCGCTGCCGGGAGTGGGCGAGGGGGAAGCTCGGTGGTTCCTGGGGGCGCCTGGCTCCCCAGCGTCCTGCATCCCCAGCGCCCTAGCCGGGCCCAGACTCCCCAAGGAGGCGCAGAGAAGGAGCCGCCCCGCGAGGGCGTCCCCGCGGCGCCCCGCACGCCCGCGAGCCCGGCCACGTGTGCCACCCCGCGCCACCTAGACTCCTCGCCCGCCGTGGGTTTCTGCGTGGGAGAGTAGAAGATGCACGCGCCCTCCGCGAGTCTAGATTTTGTGGTTTTTGTTATCTCACAACTTCATATTTGGAAGAGGTATTTTAATTTCTTATGAGTTGTGAATAATTATGTAATTCTGCCACCTTCTTAAAAACCTCAAGATTTTTCAAACTGACTCCTGTAGTCAGGAGCTGACATCCTTAAGGGAACTTTGCTTTTTTTTTTCCCCCCTCTGGGTTTTGAGCAAGTGTGTGCCAGATAAATGTTTTTGTCCAGTTAAAACAGTTCGTTATAGGGAACCATCTTGTAAAAAAAAAAAGAAAGAAAGAAAGAAAGAAAAAGAAGGGAAAATCCTCCCCTCTCCAAATTAGTTCTCAAAAACTACTTATGAAATACTAATGCTGCCTGAGCTCGCAGTGAAGTGACTCCACTTCCCAATTTGTTTGCAGTCTGCTGCAGTCTTTGGTGCTACTGAGTTTCCCCGACATTGTATTCCTCTCTTAACTGTGAATTAGTCATGTGTTCTTTGAAATATGGGTCTTCTTTATTCCTCTTCAGTTGTTTAAGAACCTAGGAAAAGGCTTGAGAAGATTGCAGTACCATCATTGCACCGCCATGAACTTCTCAAAGGTCTGCCCATATATTTTAAATTATGGCTGAAAAGGCACTTCTCTGTTGAATGGCTTTCATTCTGCACTCATCTCTGTCAATCATTATGGTCACTTGATCATCACATATTTCTGAGCACTTACAACATCCCAGACCCTGTCTGAAGCACTGGGAATGCCAGGTGAACAGGACAGATGAGAGCAGGGATCCAAGTGTGGCTCCCTGAAGTTTACACCCTGGTGGCACCTACCGCTGACCTCATGACATTCGCAACAGGAAGTGATCATTTCATTAAATACAGACAGGAGATAGTCAATAGTTAGGATGTGCTATTTTTTTTTTCCGGGGCATAAGTTTTGTTTTTTTTTCCTCAAATGTATTTCATATCCCTAGCTGGAGAAATATCAAAAGAATCTGAATATCACCATCTGGAAGTTGTGCCATGGAGTCCAGTGGGCAGGATTAGAGCTGGGTTTCTCTTTTTCCTCTAGAAATGTATTTCTTCTGCTTCAAAATGAGCACAAACACGTCTAATTCCCTGATGAGACTGACCTGGGCTCTACTAGGCTTATTCTGTGCCCTGCAGTCTCCACCCGCACAGATTCTTGGGATTCTCTAAATGCAGATGGATGGGGGAGGAGGGGGGGTTCTCATCAAGGATATCTGATCATCTGTGACTTCAACTTCACCAATAAAACAAACGTGTTGAAACACACAAATGTCAGAAATGTGGTACACTGCGACTCACTGAAATGTCTGTCGGTCTGTCTCAGTCACAGTTGGGTAACCAAGCCTCTGGGGACTCTCCCCGGTTTCCAGAGCACGCAATCCCCGATCAATATTTCCTTCAGGGTTACAATACTAGTAATTCCCCCAAGTTAATATGCAACTTTTTCCTCTGGAAACTACTGGCATTCTTACGAAACAGAGGGTTATTATTTGAAAATGGTCCCTTTTCATACTTTCCCTATATACCACTTTCATATTTATAACTCTCTTCACATCCATCTAGAAATATTTTCATTATCTCTTGATGTGGTTCCCTCTCCCACCAGACTAGCCTGTGAGCTCCTGGAAGAAGGTTCTCCCTCCGTATCCCAGCACTTGGCACATGAGAGATGCTCAGTAAACACGAGGGATGATGTTTGAAAAAAAAATTGTGTTTTTAACTCTCCCCGATTAACTGTTCATCAACTGTTTGCACTGCATGTGCCGTCCTTATTTATAATGCAATATTAGTTCCCCTTTAGAATTTCGCTGGACAAATTCAATTTGGAAACATCCTCTGATTATCATGCAGTGGTTTCGTTCAAACTGGGTGAGCGTTTCTAAATCCCACTGCTAGAATAGGCTGCCGGTTACAGAAGCATATTTCAAGCAGAAGTTCAAAACAATTGCTATTGCGAAATCTGCCCAATAGTCCTAATTTACATCCATTTGTGTTTATTATTATATAGTTTGTCATGCAATAAGAAAGCTGTCACTGAAAATTAAAAATCCCCACAAGCCTCTGTAATACTGGGAAGCAGTACTGCATGGTCACGAAGCCCACGGCTGCTGGAAGTTTGCCTCCTGGCTTGAATTCCCCCCTTGGGCTGGGATGAGCTGCAGTTTCCTTGTCTGTAAACGCACGACGATGGCCCCTACACTGCTAGACTGGTATGTGGAATAAGTGAGGCGACACGGGCAAAGTCTGCAAAACAGTATCAGACAGAGCATGCAACTGATATCAGCTCTTCTTATTAAATCCCTTCAGCTTCAAGACTAACTGAAGACACTTAAAGAATCGCAGACAGTTTATCACAGATTCTCTTTAGGAAAAAGAAATTCAAAGTAGTTTTAATACATTTTTAAATAATAGGTTACACAATCCCTACTCAGAATTTTAACCAAAAATGTTGTCTTTTAATAAACAAGACTCACATTTAGGCTCTGTCTGCATTCGCAACAGACCAGTTTTCACCATTAGCCAGATTCAGTCAAACAACTGATAATTTATGATGTTTATACGTTATCGGTTTGCATTTGTGGACCCAATCCTAAACACTGCTTTTTGCAACGTTATCTTAAGTATATGAACAGAAAGGTTTTTGGTAGACAGATTTGAACCGAATTTTATAGCTCGGAAATAAATTAATAGTATTTTTATTCACCTTTTAAGATATTAAAAATATAGGATATTTTAACACTTGGTTTATTAAAGTGTTGATAAATAACGTCCTTCAACAGTTGCTATATGATCTAGCTCAGTTAAATCCAGAATGGACTCGGTAGAAAATCTGGATTTTTAAAGAACTTCTCAGGCCTTGATTTAATATGCGAGGTTGGGTGCCCTTTATGTACAGGAGTGATTTGTGGTAGAAGTTGGCTTTCTCTTTGCTCTAACATAACAACTGTAAGGTGAGAAACAGCATACTCAGAAAAACAGATCCGTACAAGACAGATCTGGACAGAATATGCCGGCTCACATTACCACTGGCTTATATCAGACAACCTGTCATTTACCTGCCTTAGCATTTATAAAAGTAATCAACTTCAGAAAGCAGTTGCCTCCTTCTCAGCTGGGATGAGTCGTTATCACATCTGTGACCTAGCCTGCTTATAAACTGGAACAGCTGGACTCTGCAGCTGATCCTGTGACATTAGCTAATCTGCATACCACAGAAGGAGCCTGAGGCTCTGGAAGGTTCCAAGCCTTGCCTGAGGCCATGGGCTCAGCCAGGTCTGCTTTAAGCTTTCTGTGTGGTTCAGGTCCCTTCCTTCCCACCTTGCTCATGCCTGGTCTCTGTGGGGACCACTTGGTGCCAGGGCATCACCTGCCTGGGGCACCTGGGGACGGCCAGCTCTGGAGCCCCAGCTGCTCACCCCCACCAGGAGGAAGAGGAAGGAAGCCCTTCCAGGGGATGGCAGAGCCTGTGGGGCCAGAAGGAAACAGCCTCCGGGGGCCCCAGGTCCTGAGCGCCCTGGGCTTCCACAGCCCACAGGGAGCCTGAGACTAGCACGAGGGTTTCTGTTCAACCGTGGGGCCGACGGTCCACTTTCCCAAGCAGAAGAGTCCAAGCTAAAGTTGGCTGTGGGACCCTCCTCGGCTCCAGAGCAAGTATGGGGCCAGTGCCCTGCTGCTGTTACGTGACAGCTTACAAAATGTATGAAATGGCCAGACACAGGTGTGTGCGTGCGTGTGGGGGAGGGGTGTGCATGCACACACATATATGAGCATATGTGTATACACATCATACCAATAACCCAGCAACTTCCATGGGCAACAGAGTTTTAAATCTCTTTAGGACTCAGATAATTGACAACATACAGAATCATATTAACATGTTAATTATTACTCATACATAAGCATACTCATACTCTTAACATGCCCTTTGGAAAAAATAGGTATCACTGATAAGACAAATATTCAACCACCTTAATTTTTCTAATTTTGTTTTTGTGAAATTCTGCTTCTCATTAATGATCAGCTACTAAGCACCAGGCACTGAGCTAAGAACTTCACTGGGGTCTTTCTTCTGCTTAATCCTTCTGATAACTACGCGATGAAAATACAGACATCCACATCCTACGCAGATGAGGAAACCGAGGCGCAGGGGATCACACCATTTGCACAGCACAGTGCATAGCCGAGGACCCCGAACTGGGCCTGGGGAGTCTCGTCCCGGAAACCAGACTTCTGCGCCCAGCCCAGCCCCGGTTCCCGCTGAGTGTCTCCCTTCTTTAAGGCCCAACATTTTGCAGTCTATTAATTTGACTCATCTTCTCCACAGTGCTGGAAAGCAGAAACAAACTGACATTTTCCTGTAAGGAAGACGTTTTCCCTATCCATCCTGATACACAGGGAACTATATAAAAACATACACAAAGCATAGATTAGTCACAGAGACACATGATACGGTTAACTTAAAAATGACTTCCAACAACAGAGTACTTTCTGTCTTTTATAGAATTTATCATTCGTTTAGTTGAGGGTTATCAAGAGCAGCCATCAGGGCCGGGCTCCGGGAGAGAATGAAAAGTGCCCTGCGCCCTCTTCTCCTCCAGAAAGCACGTTTTGGTCGTACGGATAAGATACATAAAACGTTCCGTTTTTCATGAAGATCGATCGATTCACCTTTAGACGCTCACTTATCAAAAATGGAAGAACAAAGGATGAACGTGTTTCTCAGAAATGCCACGGGAAAAGAAAACACCATTTGAGCTCTGTATACCCCAAAGTGGTGCCTTTTTCTGTAGCCAAAGAAAAAGTCCATGCCCGCCCCTGACATGCAGTGATCGCCGTTTGCTCCCAGAAATAAACAAGAATTTGATGGAGCCAAACAGGCAGATGCAAGTCTGCATGGAGCTAGCAATACTGTTTATGCTTTACTATTTTTAATATGCTATAAAACCCATTTTGTCTTTTAAAAAATATTTTTTTTAACAGATTTAATGCCACCGCCTTAACTTAAAACCAAAGGGGTAGACATTTCTCCTTTTATTTTCAGGGGAAAATTTTGGAATCATTTTAAAATCAAAGCCTGATTCCTCAAACATCAGGGCTGCTAACAACTCCGGTATTTGTTTTTCAGTTCAATGAGCTTCATGCTGAATACTGATTTGAAGTGTGGTTCACCGTGTAGACTTAAATTGTCCTTCCCACAACTTTATCTGAGAAGCCTGACAGTGGTGACAATCACAGGACTAGTTTTATTGGGTAAGACTATTCTATCTGCAATTTATTCTGACAGGCTCCACAATTTTTAAGTGCAATTAAATCCTAAGAATTTGCCCAGAAAAAAAAAAAAAACTACCACATTTTTTTAAAAAAAAAATTTTAAAGAAGGCAAGAAAACAGTTGAATTGAACAACTAATTACTAACTGGTTGCTCTTTAAAAAAAAAAAAAAAAAGATATTTGACTCACTCTCGAAATCAGTTTCATTGCACAAAGAGGCAACTTTCTGGGTCTGAGAAAGAGGCTTCCAGCAAGTCGAAAGCCACCCGCCTCCACCTCTGCTGGTAGCCACATCTTCGAAGTGAAGGCTACCCACAGCCGGGGGGGGGGGGGGGGG
>VSMD01006423.1:0-33629 GCA_008750895.1 Mirza zaza
ATCCCGGGCCCACAGTGCGCACTCTCCAATGGTCTGAGGGACAGTGAACTGGCCCCCTGCTTAAAAAGTTTGAAGACCCCTGTCTTATAATCTGGTGAATCCAAAACTATGGTTCTGATAAGTCGATTTCAGTATTCTAGTGTTCACTTTTTACTATTCGACATATGAATGGTTGTCACCATCGTGTTCTGGGCATGTCATACAAAAATCCCATGTAAATTATGTATTAAATTTGACTATATTTCTTGACTCACCTCACTTTTCAGGCACATCCCCTATTCTAAAGTTAACTTTGTCTATCTTCTCTAAGTGTCATTTCCTTGCTGGTAACTGTCACCAAGTCGACCAAATAGAATGTGTAACGGATTCTTTAACAGCCCTTGCACTGACTGAGGGCCAGCGACAAATGCCCTTTTCCCACATTCCTTTCCAGGCCCCAGCCAGTCTTTCTAACTTCCAGGGCATGTATAAGGGGCTGAAGATTTCAAGTAGCAGAGGGAGCTGGGCAGGGGACAAGTGACGCCGTCACTTGGTGCTTTCATCAGAGTCCAGACTGAAGAGCCCGGTCGGAGATGGTCCGTCCTCCACCTCTTCTGGGGCAGCAGCCCACCTCGAGGTACTGCTGGGTCCCGAGCCCTCACTGATGGCCCGTTTGTTCTGGGGCTTCCAGGGGAGACAGGGAAGAGCAGTTGCCCTTCCTGCCTGGCCTGGGGACAGAGTCGCAGGTACCCAGCAGTTGTTACCGTTCTGCCTCTCAAGGGTCAGGCAGACTTACAGTTTCCCAAGTCTCCAAGCGTCTGGGCTGGGGCAAGCTGTCCGGGTGGACCTGGAGAACCCCTGTTCCGAGTCTGATCAGACCTGCGCATCAATCCGCTAAACGCTCACTGTCTCTTCCTGGCGCACAAATGCCCGGATCTCTACTAGTTTGTTGGTGGGGGTGGGAATGGGAGGTCACTTAGTCCAGTCACCACCACCAACAGACTTTCTCCTTGTCTCCTTCAGTGTAGTAGATCCAATCTGGCTTTGGACTCACATCTGGGGATTGAGTCCCGTCTCCTCCACCCGTTATGCGGTGTTTGGTGGGCACCTCCCCTCTGTGGGCCCCGTGTCCCGGTGGAGCGGAGAGGGTGATGGAAGTTGGGAGCGTTCGTGGCCAGTGCTCTCCCATCAGCATTGGTTAGCTATTATCAGACCACCCCACCCCCACCCCCAAACGGTCATTACTGCTGAAGTGTCCTGGGAGTTAGGAAATGAGAAGGAGAGAGGACCCCAGCAGCCCACCAATTCTGCACGCGACCAACCGAGACAAGCTTTTGAACTGTGGGGGTCCACAGTCAAATGTTGGGGCGTCCAGCTGTTTGTTGATTTTTCTCTGTAGCTCTGTCTCCAGCTGCGCCCCCAGAAGTGGCATGTGACACCTTCCCCACCCCAGTCCTCCCGCCTCACCCTCCTGTCCAGTCCCCGCTCTCCTGGCACAGGACTGTCTGCCTGCTGCCACCTTGACACACGTCTTCCCACCTACCTGGACATTATGAAACCTGGGGTGAAACCATGTTTGCTCTCTACAGTAGCACATGGCCTCAGCTGTCCAGCATACTAATTAACAGCCTGGGCCCAGGCAGAGGCAGGCTGCCCCTTCCCCCCCCACCCCCGCCCTGGTTCCTGGCAGGGGTGTGGAGCTGGGAGGCTCCCTTTGCTTAGTTTATGGAGAATAAGTGAACATGCCAGGTGGTTTGGGAGGTGCTGGTGGAGGTTATGGGGCCTTAACCTTTTTCCCACTCACTCCAAGCACTGATGAGAAATGTTTCCAGCCAATGTATCTGTACCTATCCAGTTCCCCTGAGGCCACCAACAGCCGAGTGGGGGAGGTGCTGCTGCCGTGGAGTTGCTGGGGGGGTGGGGATGTTGTCCTAATGTGACTGTCAGCTCAGGGCACAGTTGTGTTTACCCAAATCTGTTTTTTTTTTTTTTTTTTTTTTGAGACAGACTCTCACACTGTTGCCCAGGCTAGAGTGAGTGCCGTGGCGTCAGCCTAGCTCACAGCAACCTCCAACTCCTGGGCTCAAGCAATCCTTCTGCCTCAGCCTCCCGAGTAGCTGGGACTACAGGCATGTGCCACCATGCCCAGCTATTTTTTTCTATATATATATTTTAGTTGGCCAATTAATTTCTATTTTTTTTTTTTTTTTTTAGTAGAGATGGGGTCTCCCTCTTGCTCAGGCTGGTTTCAAACTCCTGACCTTGAGCGATCCTTCCGCCTTGGCCTTCCAGAGTGCTAGGATTACAGGCACGAACCACCGTGCCTGGCCTGTTTACCCAAATCTGAATATGCTTTGGAGCTAACCTGGGGCAATAACAGTCATACAACCTGGCCACGTTCCCAGGTTAGCCCAGAAACGCATAACTGATGGAAAAGTATTTTGTGGATTCTAAACAACTGATAATTATCTTTAAGTAACTGCAGGGGCTGCTTATATGAAAGTTTGACTTTTGATGTATTGCTTTGTCATTGTTCAATCAAGTGTTCATTTACTCAACAAACATTTGAATACTGCAGGCACGTTTTCATGTGTCTACAACTAGAATGTAAGTTGGCAGTGAAGATTAGTCTCGTTTTGAATCACTGCTGTAGCATCAATATTGCTTTGTTCACAGTAATTACTCAGTAAAAGGACTTAATGTCTAGCATTTCCTAAGTCATCATCATTATATAACTGAAACTGAACTATTTTTGCCTATTCATAGGTAGAAAACTGGGTTTTTAATTTTAAAGTGACTTTTTGAGGAGTGGCATGGACAGTACGTGAGCCCTCTGCAGTGTCTCTTTCCCACCCCACCCCCACGGGCCACACAGCTAGACTGACTGCAGTTTCTGCCTCACGTGTCAAAAGCACTAAGAGGCTAAAGGGTTTTCTCTCCAAGGCGCATGGACTTCACCTGCGCCCGAGGCACAGCCAGCTACCCAGGGGGCTGCTCCCCGCGGAGGGAACCTCGGCCCCAGGGGGCTGCTCCCCGCAGAGAGAACCTCTGGCCACCAGAGAGCCAGCTGGGGGAGCTGGTGGGACGCTGGTGCCCGGCTTCCGCCGCTGTCCGGGCACTTGCATGCAACAGTCGGTGGTGACACCAGCCCGGCGCGCCCCGGGCTTGGCAGGCCGCGTCCCCAGCGAACGCGCTCGGCTCCTCCTCCCGCCGCCCGGCCAACCCCGCGCTGCTCGGCCGGCCGAGTGGACCGGGCGGCGCCCGGACGCGCCCGCAGTCGGACGGCTGAGGCGGTGCCCGCAGGGTCCGGGCCCGGGAGCGCGCGAGTTCCGGGAGCCCCTGGCGCACCCCCAGGAGGTGGGAAGGGTTGGGGAGGCCCTCGCTGGAAGCCCCGGGTTTGGGCGCGGGGATGTGAGGGTGCCAGAGATGCTGCGGCTGGACGCAGGTGGAGCGAGCCAGGGCCGACGCTCAGCGACGGATGGGGAGGGCGCTGGGCCAGGCAGGGGACCGGGCTCCGCGCAAGGTGACTAAGACCCCGCCTCTCTTTCCAGGGTACCGCTGACTCGCCGGCTCCGCTGCACCATGCCTTTCCCGCCTGTGCCGCCGCCGCCCGCCCCGGCCCCAGGGGTCCCTGGCGCGCGCCAGCCCCGGAGGCCCAGCGCGCAGCCCGCGCCCTCGCCGCCCGCCGCCGCCGGGGAGAAGAAGAGGAGGTCCCCGGAGAGGCCCGAGGTGCTTTTCTCCAGCTCCTGGCCCTCAGCCACCCTGAAGAGGCCGCCAGCCCGGCGCGGCCCCGGCCCAGGCAGGACTCAGCCTCCAGCCCCTCCGCGCGCCCTGCCCCAGATCTTGCCCGGCCGCGCGCGGGCTCCGGCCACGTGCGCCACGCCCCGGCCAGCCAACCCTGGCCACACCCCGGCGAGGGCCGCCCGCGCGGGGACCTCCGCGAGGATTGGGGCCACCGCCTCGGGGATCTCGACGCCGGCAGGAGCAGGGTCCGGGCCGGACGACGCCGTGCGCTTCTCCTTGAGCCTCACTCCCGAGGCCGTCCTGGTCATCCAGAGGCGCCACCTGGAGAAGCAGCTGCTGGCGCGGCCCCGCAGGCCCTTCCCCTCGCCCTCGGCGGACTCTAGGCGCCTACTCGCCCCCTGTCCCCTAGGCAGGGCCGCCAGTCCGCGCAGGGGCGGCGCCGCTGGCAGCCCCGACGCATCCCCGGCCGCGGGCCTTCGCCGCCGACCGTCGCGATTCCCGCTGCTGCCCGGCGGCCTGCAGGCGCCCGAGCCCTGCCGGCCCGCCGACCTGCGCTCGGTGCTCAAGGTGTCGCTGCTCAACGACCGGCACAAGTACGACGACGTGGAGTACGAGGAGGAGACCGAGGCCCTGGACGAGGGCCTGGTGCGCAAGTGCACCGAGTGGCTGCGCGGCGTGGAGTCGGCGGCAGCAGCGCGGGACTCGGCCGGACGCCTGGGCTCGCTGCCTCACCTGAGCACGCTGTGAGCCCGCGACAGGGCTGGCCTCACGCCCGTCCCCACCTCCGGACCGCGCTCCACCCACCTGGGGTCCTCGTGGGAGACGCACATCCCGTCTGGCCGCCGTCTCTCCTCCCCGGCCCTGTGCGCCGAAGAGGCCCGCGCGAGAGCCTGTCTCGCCCGCCTCCTGCGCGCCGCGCGGCCCGCGGCTCTCCCTCCCGCACCTGTGGCCTCTCTCCGGAAGTCCGCCTCTGAGCGCCCGCAGGTGTCCTTGCTTCTCGTAGGGAGTAAGCAGCTGCGAAAATGCCTCTCAGATGCCCACCCCATAGTGTGTTTAGCCCCAGAGAACCCCTGCCTGGGGGCGGATGTGCCCAGGCCGCGTCGCACCCCTGCCCTGAGCGCAAGTGAGGGCCGCCAGGTGGCCGCCTGCTGCTGAACTGGGCCGTGGTGCTACATTTATGATTTTCTCCCAAGTCAGAAAAATGTTGGCGGTATTGGAGAGCCTGGAAACTCGAAGTTAACCCAATTTCGAAAATCCAAAGAGGAGGGGTAATAATCACCAGGAACTAGTGGAACCCTGGCAAAAGAGCGCTGGAAACACTGCTCTGTTGTTAACACAACAGGTGACTCGTCGCCGGCTTTGGCTCTGTGTGCTGGGCGCACACGCACGCCCGTGCACACGCACACACACACTCACATGGCCACACACACGCCCACAAAAACTCACACCTAGGCACTCACACACACACTCACACTCATAATCACACACACACATACATGAGCACTCACAAGTCCCTCCCCAAGCAGTGTTGGGAATTGTTCTCCATGGCTGGATTAAGGCGGGAGCAGGAGTGAGGGTGGCTGTTGTTAAAAATCATCATCTTTATTTGAAGTGTTCACAGAATATCTCTTGTGCCAGGGAAAGGAAAGGTAGCCGAGTGGAGAGGGGAAACGCTGCAGCCTGTGCCCCCAGCCCCAGCCCCCCAGGCCTGCAGGAAGCTGTGGGCCCCGCCCCCACCCAGCGATGTACCTGAGCGAGGAGGAGAAGCCCCTGCCAGTGGAGGGGCAGCCGGTGTTTGTTTTTGGTACTTTTAATCACTGTGAAAATCAGTGATAGGAGGGCTTTGTACAGCTGTATATAGTGATTAAAATTTTTCTATTTATTATTTGAATAATGAATAAACCCCCTCTGCCTTTTGGTAACCATACCCTTTCCCCACTAACTGGAGGCCGATTTCTAGCTATTTCTTCTATGCATCTGGGTATATTTAACTCTTAAGGATGAGAGTGAAATAAAAACGTAGTAATCAGATAAGACTGGTTACGGAAGAGTAATGTATTACCTCCAATTTTACTTGTTTTGTAAAAGTCAATGACTAGTTTAATGTTTAACTGGTTGCACTATAATATGTCAAGTCTTAATTATATTTTAAGTTGAGGCCTTACATTTAAAAAAAAACAATTTTGTATTTTTCTTGTAGAGATCTTTGCTCTAATCTCTCCAGTTCTAGACACAAATTTTGTTGTATATGAAACATTTAATTCAGCAGGAGCTAGATCAGCCACCACATGAACTGCAGAGACAAAAACCCCACCCACTGAATAACTTCCTTTTCTGACCCCTATTTGAATCGGGAGATAATGTTCTCTTTTACTTACAATGAATATATTAATAACAGAGGGGCAGAGTTAGCCCTGCTTGCCAAAGTGGCTGTCAATGCTCCTGTCCCCACCCCACCCCACCCCGAATGACCCTTGCAGAGCTCAGTCCTGTGCTGGGCACAGGGTCTGCAGACCGGAGGGCAGGTCGGGAGTGGGTCCGCCCTGCCCAAAGGTGGGCAGCAGCACGGCTTGGGCTTATCTCGCACTTAATGCAAATACAAGAAGCCCAGACTCCACCCTCAGTGATGGTAACAGCAACAACATTTTGAAGACTTTCCTGGTGGCGTCCTAAGGGGACAGACAACATGAAGCATCTTTCTGTCTTCCAGACCTGAGCCTCTGTGGCAGTACGTGGGTCTGCTCTGCACCTGTGTGTCTACCTGTGCGTACCTGTGTCTACCTGTGCGTACCTGTGTGCCCCGTCTATGGCTTTGCTAGAATCCCTTTCCTCCCCTTCCCCTCCCTGTCCTCCAGGTTCCTCACCCCTCCCCCTTTCTTAACTGCCCACACTACAAAACTAAGCACATTTTTCTAATTTGTGTTTGTTAAATAGAGTTTGGGTGCCTTGCTCTTCACTTTAAAAGCACATGAGTAGGACGTTTATATTTCCCTGGTTAGTGAACCTCAATAGAAAGTAAAAAAAGGTTATACACATGACACACGTCTGTTCATTGCTGTTAATGACATTTTGAGAATGTTTTCTAAGTCACTGTGCTACAGTTTCTTAATGCTTAAATAAAAGAGAAGTTCAATGACTTGTGTTTCTTTCTGAGGAGGATATTGAAAACTGGTCAGGAAGAGATCACTGAGGCATTTAAAACTCACATGAGATGGTTTCTCATCTGGTGAGAATGGTGCTCAGCTAAGGCTCTGGAATTCCCAGGGGTTGACAAAGCTTTGCAGGTTTTAATTACTGCTAGAAGCAACCAGGATGTGAAGAATTCTAATGATATTCAAATACCATATCATAAGGTTATTTAGCAGTGACACCTAAGCTTATGGGATCGCAAATCCCCCTGAGAGCCACATTCCAAATATACTCCTGAAGGTATGTACCATATAACACATTTGCATGTTTTAGGAAGCTTGTGGATTCCAGTTTAAGAACTCCTACAATATAGGCTCACTAAAACAGTTTTCTTTTGCCTAAAGTAATTTTGAACTGGTAGATCACATCAATCAGAAATCAAAGGATCAGTTTGGATAGTGGCTAGGGCTATTATTAATAGGTTATTAAGTAGGGGGAATATCAATAAATGTGGCTTGTCTTTAAATCTTTGGGTTTTATAGAGAAAAAAATATTAATAGTAAAAGGTTTCCTTGGAAGTAAAGTTAGGAGACATGTAGGCACGTGTGTGTGTGTGCGTGCACTTTCTCTCTCTCTTTGTCTAAATATCTATTGCGATATTATTGTGAAATTTTCCCATAGCTGTACCGTCCCATTGCAGGGAGTGAGGAGGACTTCCACTCCAGAGAGAGAAGTTTGTACGCCACTATAGAAGAGTAGGTGCATGTCAGTTCCAAAGTTGACCATGTATGACTTGATTCCATATACTCAGAGAATACCTGGCCCTGTAAGGTAAGTTTTTATGTTGCTTTGCTTTACTTCTAGGAAAAGTAGATGCCGGGATGTCAGAACCTTTAGCTTTGAGGTTTCTCCCAAAATTGCACAATGCGATTCAAAGTGGGTGGTCTGTGGACCTGAGCAGATTAATCTTACTCTGACATCACAGGGGGGCACCTTTGTTTTTTTAGCATGGTTATTTCAGCCTGCTATGGTATATCATTCAAAGAAAGTCCCCAAATAACAGCTTCTCTGGTAAGCAACGGACTTTTGCTTTAACACACATGCACTCTAAGGATACCCTAATCACACACACACACACACAAACAACACACATGCACACGCATGCCTTTTGTGACCCGTGGGAAACTGGGTTGGCATAGTTCAGAATAGTGATGCCTCTGTCCAGAACTGACTGGATGAGAGGCTGCTCCTCCCGTGTCCTTGGGGCCTGGCCTTGTGGCGGAGCGCAGAGACTGAGCACCTGCCTCGTGTTGCCCGGGAGCAGGTGCCACACCAGGGTTAAAGTGGGTGTTGGTGCCCTGGCGGCCGGAGTTCCCAAAATGACGAGCTGTCTGTCATTGAACTTGCTCTTCTGTATATGAGGATAATAATATGTAGGTGACCCTGGTAAGGATTATGATGAGGTAATGTGCAAAGGTTCAGGACAATACCTGCATGTCACCTAGCTCGAGGTCAACTGTAATTTTTTCTAGTTCAAAAAAACCTTTACTATTCAAAAAACATCATTCTCTGGCCCTCATATATACAAAATCAAAAGCCTCCCTGGCTACAATATTCTGAGGTTTTTCTCTCTAACCATTTAATGCACACGTTTGGTGGGGGCTACACTTTTATTTCCCTGAGAAGTTAAAAAAATTAACAACCTATTGTGTTTTACCTTCTTATTATTTATGTCATGAGCACAAAATTTAGCTCTGAGCTTTCTTGGAGCAGAAGCAAAGCTAAAAATAATGAGTTATATAATCTCAATATCTAATAACAAGAAACACTAATGCATTACAAGAGACAAACTTTTTTTTTCTTTTCTCTCTCTCTCTTTTTTTTTTTTTTTTTTTTTTTTTGAGACAGGAGTCTCACTGTGTTACCCAGGCTGGTCTCAAACTCCTGGGCTCAAGGGATCCTCCTGCCTCAGCCTCCTGAGAAGCCAGGACTACCGGGGCATGCCACCACAGCTGGCACAAACTTTTTCTTAGAGACAATTTTTTTTTTTGAGACAGAGTCTCACTTTGTTGCCCAGGCTAGAGCAAGCGCCGTGGCGTCAGCCTAGCTCACAGCAACCTCACACTCCTGGACTCAAGCAATCCTGCTGCCTCAGCCTCCCGAGTAGCTGGGACTACAGGCATGTGCCACCATGCCCGGCTAATTTTTTTGTATATATATATTTTTTAGTTGGTCAATTCATTTCTTTCTATCTATTTTTAGTAGAGACGGGGTCTCTTTCAGGCTGGTTTCCAACTCCTGACCTGGAGCAATCCGCCCGCCTCGGCCTCCCAGAGTGCTAGGATTACAGGCGTGAGCCACCACCCCCGGCCGAGACAATTATTTAGTGTTATATATATGCATTATGTGCAACACGATGGACAGTATCCTTAAATGCAGTTTCTGGAAGATGCATAAATATCCTGTCCCCATTTAACCTTAATCACCTCCTTCAAGGTGCTCTCTCCAAATACAGTCACATCAGGTGTTAGGGCTACAATTGCAGATGCTTTTCAAGGCCACGTATGGAATATGACAGCAAGATGCGATCATCTGCATCTTCCTCCCACTTTGTACACACACACGAGCCCACACGAACCCACCCAAATGCACATGTGTGCGTGTGCAAACACACACAAACACATCTTTTGGGGGCATCAGGATATGAGAAGAGAGGGGTTTATATTGTAGCCTGAAAAGCCATTCCTTTCACCTTTTCATTTGTACATGCGAGAACATGGAGATGAGATTTATCCAATGGGTCGGAAAGGCTCAAGGCAGGTCTGAGGTCTGTAACCTGAGTTTCAAAGGTTTTATTCCCCCAACCAGACGACCGCCCGGGGATTTCGGGAGACGAGCTCAGGACGGAGGGTGGGTGGGGTGACTCAGTTACTGTCGTGAAAGTAGGGGATCCTTATTCAGGGGCATTGCCTAAAAGACACACGTAGACGAGACGAACTCTCTGGCCAAACGAGAGGGGAGACAGACCCCGAGGGACACTGGGGGACTCCGAGAGGGCACGATGCCTCCAGCTGCCCTCTCATGCAGGGACAGGGGGGTGGCAGCGCCCAAGCTGGCTGCCTGGCCCCCACGCCAGGTCCACCCCTTTCTCGGGGAGTGGCCACTTCGCCTCTGCGCCCCTGTGCCCCTGGTTCCCTGGCCAGAGCACGCCGAGCGCCCAGGCCCGTGTCTTGCCCGGCACCTGGCAAGACAGTCTTGGCCGTCACTGGCCACCTCCGCGCCTGACCGTTTGGTAAGGACTCGCCGACGCGAGCCCGGCCGGACTGGACACGGGGCGGCCCGGACACAATCGCGGCAAAGAGCTGGGGAACAATGGCTCCCTCTGCGCGTCCCCTCATCCGCAGCGCCGTCACCCCGGAGAAAAGGGGCGCACGCAGCCGCAGGAGACGAGGACGCCGGACAAAGGGCTGCATTCACTGCGTGCTGGCAAGCTCAACGCGCACCCACTTCGGTGTCACCCGAGGTCTGGGGGAAGCGTGCAGAGGAGGGCGGCGCCGGCTGGAGGAGATGGAAGAGTAGGGGCGTCCCACCATCTCATAGTTATTGTAAACGGAACCGTCTCGGGCAGACGGGATCCAGAGAGCGGCCACGGCGGCCACGGCGGGACCACACTACGGGGACAGTTTTGTATCCACGCTGTCAGCGGGCGTGTGCATTGCGTGGAGACGGCAAGTTACAGGCACCTTTTCTAGGGACACGTGTTGGGCCAACAGCCCCGCAACTCCTGGGAGAGATTACACTCACTCTGCCACAGTGATGGAACATTCACCAGCATTTTAGAGACACGTGTTCAAGATGTCATCAACACAGCACGAAGGGAAGGGACCTCATGCGGCCAGCAGCAGCGTGCGGGAACGTGGACGGCTGCCCAGACGGAAACCCAGTTGTGGCGCGGCACTAACACGTTGCTGTGTGTAGGTTTATGTCACATTTACCGTTGCTCTAGAATCATCCAAAGATCTGGTCAGGAAAATAAATGCAGAGCCGAGCTAACAAAGGGACAGAGAGTTTTTTTTTTTAATTCTGTGAGATCACTGACTAAGAAATAGGCCTGTGTTTTCTGAACACAATGAGCTGCCTCCAGCTGTGCTATACAGACCAGGGAAAAGGCCAGAATTGCTGGATTTCTTGATTTTTCTGGAGCCACCCCTGTCACTGAAACCAGCGTGCATGTCCTTATCGTCAAGGACTGGGTTTAGCTTTGCCCTAAAGCACGGTGTTTACAAGGTGCGTCCTGCAAGGCAACCGGAGGTGGCTCCTTTGCACTGTGAGGAGTTACTGGGATGTTTCTTTCGAGGGGGGAGGGGAGGACTCGAAGCATTTGAAGAGCGGGGTGTGGGGTGGGGGCACAGCGGGACAAGGGAAGGCACGTGGACAGAGCAGGGTCAGCCCACTGGTGTCACCCCTGGAGGCAGAGGAAGCATGGAGCTGGTGAGAGGTGGGGGCAGAGGACACCCACTTTGCAAAGCGCTAGGGGCCCCCTCCCCACCCGCCCTCCCTCCCCGGCCAGCCCCGGCCTCTAGGTCCCACCCGACTCTCCAAAGCTTAAAATCCTTCAGATATTTCTCCATGGGAAATGCCTTCAGGCTCAGTTTTCAAGAAAATAGAACCTCAGTATCACTACATCCATCATTGTCCAAACACGTACTGGAACATACAAAATATTTCAGGACCACATTCGGGGGAGATGAAGCATCCTGCTCGGGGCGCCGGAGTCGTCGGGCGCTGGTACGAATGTCCCTGGGATACTTAGGTCACTGCATGCTGACTGCGTTTGTCGAAACATCCTGAGTCTCTCGTTCTTGCTACAGACCCGAGTTTCAGACTCTCACCTGCTCTGCAAGGTGTGAATGTCTTTATTTATATATATATATTTTTTGAGACAGAGTCTCACTCTGTTGCCCAGGCTAGAGTGAGTGCCGTGGCGTCAGCCTAGCTCACAGCAACCTCCAACTCCTGGGCTCAAGCGATCCTCCTGCCTCAGCCTCCAGAGTAGCTGGGACTACAGGCATGTGCCACCATGCCCGGCTAATTTTTTCTATATATATTAGTTGGCCAATTAATTTTTCTTTCTGTTTATAGTAGAGACGGGGTCTCGCTCTTGCTCAGGCTGGTTTCAAACTCCTGGCCTCGAGCAATCCGCCCCCCTCGGCCTCCCAGAGTGCTAGGGTTACAGGCGTGGGCCACCGCGCCCGGCCAAGGTGTGAATGTCTTTAACAGCAATAGAACCATTCCCCTCCCCACATGGGAGTGCAGACAGTGAAAGACTTGTTCCTTCGGCCACAGCTGAGGAGCCCGCTATTGTTTCCCGAGCGTTACTCGCCAGCTCTGGCACATGCGGCTCGTGGACACTGTTGAATCATTCTGCAAATGGAGAGAGGAAAAAGTTCAAGGGCTCAGTATTGCGGAAAAGCCATCAATCCCCCTCCCAGGGCACGGGGCGGCTGGCCGATGTGCCGGGGTGGAAGCCGGGTGCTGCCGGAGGCAGATCTGGACGTTTCCATGAAGCCTAGAGGGGACTTATTCGGGAGACGGGCTCTTGGCTGTCACCAAGCCGCAAACTCTCCGTTGCTGGCGGGTCGTGCAAGGTGACGCACGCGTGTTGACCAGCCGTGCTGGGGGACACAGGGCTGCCTGCCGCACACTTGGCTGACCTGGGCTGTGCCCTCCCGCCCCGCACGCGTCACCTCCACAGTCACAGGTTTCTGGTAGGTGGCAGGGGAAGTCGTGCCGTGGCGATGGGTCTTCAGGCATCCCAGAGTAGAGCATGGTCAGTTAAAGTTCAGTTCTTTGTCAGATTCTCAAGTGATAAAATTACACATGCTCACTGTGACCAAGGACAGCCGAGGAGCAGAGTTAAGGGTCCCCGAGCCCCAAGGCCCTCCTTGGCAAGGTCCCAGGTCAACCTGCAGTGGGTTCTCCCAACCTCTCCTTCCAACGGCAGATTTACTGTTTTCCTTGCTTGTGACTCTATGCATTCTGGGATTTAAAAAAACCTTAAGACAAATAAAATCAAGTTTGTTTGTTTCTTTCCCCGAGACAGAGTCTTACTCTGTTGCCTTTTTTTTTTTTTTTGAGACAGAGTCTCACTTTATTGCCCAGGCTAGAGTGAGTGCCATGGCATCAGTCTAGCTCACAGCAACCTCAAACTCCTGGACTCAAGTGATCCTCCTGCCTCAGCCTCCCAAGTAGCTGGGACTACAGGCACGTGCCACCATGCCCGGCTAATTTTTTCTATATATTTTTAGTTGTCCAGATAATGTATTTCTATTTTTAGTGGAGACGGGGGTCTCTCTCTTGCTCAGGCTGGTTTCAAACTCCTGAGCTCAAACGATCCACTCGCCTCGGCCTCCCAGAGTGCTAGGATGACAGGCATGCGCCACCGCCTGGCCAGAGAAGGGCAGGGTGGGTGCTACTTGCCACGACAGCTCGATGAACCCGGAGAGAGTCCTGTGAGCTGGCACCCCGCACGCCTCACGCCACCTACCGTGTTTCCCCAAAAATAAGACCATAAAACAAGCCCTAGCAGAATGTCTAAGCATGTGCGCAATAGAAGCCCCACCCCGAAAATAAGCCCTAGTGACGGGCGTGGCAATGCAGCGTATCTGCAGAACCCATGCATGTCGTCGCGGAGCAGGAAAGAAGACGAGCAGCCCTTCTCATCCGCCCCATGAGAGCTCTGTTGCTCGACATGAGAGATTGGGGCCGATGGTTCTAAAGGAAATAGAGTCACAAGAAATTCAGGATGGAATTCAGGGTTTGGAGAGTGATGATGATGTTGCAGAAGAAGACAACTTAACTGTATTTGAATAAATGTAGATGGTCGTAGCATACTTAAAAAAAATAACACATCCCCTGAAAATAAGCCCTAGGGTGTCATCTTGAGGGAAAATACATATAAGACCCTGTCTTATTTTCGGGGAAACACAGTAGCAACCATCACCACCTGCTTCCCAAGCGTCTGATACGCACTGGGCTCTGGTCCAAGAGCTTGGACGCATCAGGGAACAGTAGCTTCTCATGGGCTTCTGTTCTAGAGGGGGACGCAGTGAGGAGAAGTACCGGGAGGAGGTTGTAGTGTGTTAGAAGGCGAGGCGGGCCAGGGAAAAGAAGCGTAGGCCAAGGTAGGAGGTAGAGTGTGGAGGTGGAGGGACCCCAGGAATTCAGGTGGGGCTCCAGGAGAGGTGCTCGCCTTGGCAGCCGAGCAGGCTGGATGTCGCCAGGCAAGAGGGGGCAGGAGAAGTGTGGTGGTGTTTCTCTTCACATCTTTTGCCCGTTTTCAAAGTTGTCTTCTGATCACTACCTGCATTCTAGTGTTAAAGGGTTCGGCGAGCTCGCTGAAAAGGGACTGGGTTTTTTTATAAAAAGAAAATACGCTGGATTTGGAAAACACTAGGAGTACCCAGACACGACCTCCGGTTGTGATTTTTCTTCCACAATCTCCTTTCCCCTTGGCATTTTTGTTCCCAAGAATCTCAGTTTTCTTTCTTCGGTGACGGAAAGGTCAGCACGCAAACACTCCACGGTGTAGACGAAGCAGGGTTTGAGGAGCAATTCTGGGCCCGCGCCAGGAGCCAGACCTCGCCTTACCGCCAGTGCCGCCGCCCGCTGTCCCGGGCTGCTCCGGAGGAGGCTCTTTTCTCTACTCGGAGTTGGAGGAGCCACACAGGCCCCCTTGAGGCAAGCAGGGCGCTTACTTCGTCTCATGCCATCATCACTGAGGTGCAGGAGTCCCGTCCCTGGGTCCTCGGCCCTTTCCTAAAGGCAGGTCCAGCTGTCACCAAGGGAACAGGGCAGTCTCCACTCAGCCCTCCCGGTCCCCACACGAATCTCTGTGCAACAGGGAGAGGCCAGTGCCGGGTCCTGCCTGCCGCCCACAACAGGTCACTCAGTCGGGGCCTCCTCCCAGCTCCGCCTCCCCTGTGGCCTGGGCCCGGGCTTGGAGCTGCGTCCAGTCCCCTGCACGGCAGGTGTCTCCCCTACAGCAGCGGGAGGGAGAATGACAGGATCCTATGATGCTGGGATGGCGGAAGCCCCAGAACAGGCTGCCATGGCAACGCAGCCGGGAAGACCCTGCTCCTGGGACTCCAGTTGGTCGTGGGCTCCCGAGCCCTCCAAGCAGCACTGCAGGGCGGCCCTTCCTGCGCCGGCCCAGCGCTTCCCCTCCTGGCCCGATGCTCATGACAGCTGCTCTGTGTGACTCGGAGAAAGCTGTGGGTCGCGCACGGTCCCTGCCCCTCTGCCTGGGGTGGCACGGCCCTGCTGAGCTCCTGCTTGGGATGCGGAGGCTGAGGTCACCACGCCTCCTCCCTCAGTCCTCACTCTGTCCCCAAGGTGGGTCCTCAGACGGCTCTCATTGCCGTGGAGCGAGTTCCCCTGGCAGCGTGCCCTGAGCCGCCTGAGCTGACGACCTGCTTCCTCTGCCCTGTCTTCGCCCCCGGAAGGAGAGGCAGCTTTTCCTCTTCCTTCCGCAAGTACGGTGGCTTCCAGACCTCGACTGTGACCTCCGGTAAGAAACGTGTTTCACACTGTGATCAAGTGTGTGCGTGCGTGTATACCCAACACTTAATGAAACCTTCCTTCACTGTGTGGAATGCAATCTCTCCTATTCTATATCATATAGAATAGATTACATGATTCTGTCTTCTATTACATTAAAAGAGTATCTAGTCATAGCCGCTAAATTGAATACATGAACCACCAATGGTTTCAGGCTTGGGGTTTGGAAAACACTGCTCTAATTAATATGCCTGGACCAGAGGGTGGGTTCAGACGTCCCGCCTCCTCCTGTCGTCTCCCCTCCCCCTCCCCAGGTCAAGGCTACGCAGGAGGGAGAGTTAGCTGCACCAGAGAAGGAGCCGGTCTCACCGTTTCTTACACACATAATTTCAAAATCCATGCCTCTGGGTTGCAGACACTTTCCAGGAATAAGTCTAGGCATGGCAAGAGGCACAGTTCCTTTCTTTCCTGTTCAATGAATGCAGAAGGTATTTAAATAGTCCTAGGGGCCCCCTTTTGTAATTTCCTGACATTTTGCATTGTTTTGTCAATGACCGAAAGATGAACATTTTGCAAAGGCTACTCATATCCAGAAATCATACAACCTTTGTGAAAAAAAAAAAAAGAAACCTCCAGTTGTTTGTTGACATGGGTCTCATGGGCCAGCATGGTATTCTAACAAGAAAAAAGAATTCAAAGGGTGAAAAAAGGAAATTAGGCTTGGGCCATTTCTGTTTACATGAAATTGTTTTGGGGGCCAGGTTATTGAACCGACTCTTATTTCTCCCAGTTCCATTAAAACGTTAGAGCTTTATCAAGTTTCAACATTAACCGAAACATTAAAAAGTAAGCTCGGGATTTGAATATTTGAAAATACCAGATAAAACTAAGTGCTGGAAGTAATTAGAGAAGAGTTTGGAGAGGCAAAAGGAAAGTTATGATTTCACTTTCACTGAGCACCTGTCATTAATTCTAAATTACGCCACAGTAAGTATGACTGCAGTCCTAGACGCATAAACAGAGGTGGTAGATACAATTTAAAAGTAAGTATAAATGACTGTGAAATCCCGCCTCCTACTTGCCTTTTGAGAGCACGTGGTGATTAAGAGGAGTGCAATCACCACCACCCCGAAAAATTCTGTGCCGGGGCCTGGGAGGGGGGACACCACCGAGGGCCGGATGGGGTGGTGTCTTGCTACTTAGCAGGCACGCCTTACTTGCTAAGACAGTGTGCTGTTTAGCGGCTTTTACCCAGCGACTTACTTTGTGCACTTAATTAAGAAACAGGTGACGACGTTCCACGTAAAGAAAGTCTCAGCCGTGCAGTGCCGACTTCCGCTCCCACGCGGTGCGCACATCCGGGGCCGTGAGGTCAGGAAAGGGTCAGCGCAGGTGTGTGCATTTCCCAGATAAATCCTTCTCGGCCGGGCGCGGTGGCTCACGCCTGTCATCCTAGCACTCTGGGAGGCCGAGGCGGGCGGATCGCTCGAGGTCAGGAGTTTGAAACCAGCCTGAGCAAGAGCGAGACCCCGTCTCTACTATAAATAGAAAGAAATTAACTGGCCGAGTAATATATAGAGAAAAATCAGCCGGGCATGGTGGCACATGCCTGTAGTCCCAGCTACTCGGGAGGCTGAGGCAGGAGGATCGCTTGAGCCCAGGAGTTTGAGGTTGCTGTGAGCTAGGCTGACGCCACGGCACTCACTCTAGCCTGGGCAACAAAGCGAGACTCTGTCTCAAAAAACAACAACAACAACAAAAAAAACTGAACAAAAAAATCCTTCTCCACTTTACAGGGAAAGGCGTGCAGCATGTACGTATTTCCAACATGCCGACTACTTTTGTTTCGGAGCATGAAACAGAGTCTTTGTAAGCAGCGCGCACGGTGGCGGGGCCTCTGGCCTCCGTGCTGCCCCGGCAGGCCCCCGCTGCTGAGCGGCCGGGCCAGTGCCCTGGGGCTGACTCTAGAACACAGCGGACTGATGTCGGCTGACATGGCTGCAAATCGGGGGTACAGGAAATTTCAAACTCATCAGAGCTTTAAATGATTCCATCTAAAAATGATCTCCAGGATTGCGTCTAGTATTGTCTATGCCCCACACGCTGCAGTCTTCACACAGCAGCTGGCCGTTTCTGTAGCATTGTGATTGAAACACGTCCAGACTTCCCTACCTAATAATCCCACTGACATTGCAAAATAGGTGTTACCCACCTCTTTTGTGCACAGAAAACTGAGGCGCAGCATGGAGAAGCTCGGGCTGAGCCTGGACCGAGCTCCGGGCCTGGCAGCGTGGCCACCGTTTCTGACCTCAGGGAGGACAGGGGTCATTTTCAGTTGCAAATGAGGAAACAGGTTTCTGAACCCTTTCAGCAATGCTCACACTGCAATAATCGTGGTGTTTACTTGAAGGATCCAACTGGTATATTAAAACATGTAGTATCTTTTTTCTTTCCTTGCCTTTTCCTTTAAAATTTTGTCTTTAAGGATCAGAGTTAGTATTCTTAGGATTTCAAAATCTCCCAGAGAAATCTATCTCAATGTTTAGAAAACTTTCTGGGTAGAGTTCCTCCAGTTTGGAAGGGTTATGTACATTGTTAGAACGATTTCCTCCAGAGATGCATTCACTTTCTCTTTGTTTTCAAAACAGAGTTTATGCAGTGTAGAATTTTTCTTGTTAGGATTTAGCATTGCAAACTTTTGTGTTGTCGGTAACCCACAGCACGATGAATCAGAAGGCGCCCACAGCCACTCACTGTGCTAATACAATTACCATAACCCTTACTGACTAATAATAAGACTCTACCAATAAATATACATGATTGTGAGAATTCACAAAGCACAACACTTATTTCAAATTGCAAAACGTGGTCTTGTGCTTGCCTCATTTTTTTCCTTGTCCCTTCTTTTTTCCCTTCCCCCTTCTTCCTTCCTTCCTTCCTTCCTTCCTTCCTTCCTTCCTTCCTTCCTTCCTTCCTTCCTTCCTTCCTTCCTTCCTTCCTTCCTTTCTTCCTTCCTTCCTTCCCTCTCTCCCCTCTTTTCTTCTTTTCTCACTTAATATTTACTCTGTCTTTCCCTGGCTCCCATCCCTGAGGTTGAACATGACCGTCTGTTTTGAAATGGCAGCAACATTTCTCTGTCATCTTTCCTGCTGTGGCCAGTTACAAACCCACAACATGCACCTTCCTGCCTACTCCTCCTCCACCCCAGGCTCACAGCTCTGGGGAGGCGCCGTCTCAGCGGCGTGGCCTCCTCTGTCCCTGAGACTGGGGACCGAGACACACGGGAGGAACTGACGCGAAAACAGTGAGCTGCTGGCCAGGGAGCTGGTGAAGTGGCCAGTGGAGGATTTGACTGAGGAATACAGCAAAAAACAAAACAAAACAAAACAAAACCCATTATTTACAAACACTCCTCTAAAATGAACACGTTAAAGGCTCAGAAAATTATTGAGAGAATGTTGGACGTGACAAACGAAACTGATAAGAGCACCATCTTTCTCTGGGAAAAGGCGGCTTTCCCTGGGTGTGAGGAGGGCTGAGGTAACACCGTCTTCTCTGCACTGCCCTGCCGTCCACCCCACACCAGGAAATTAAAATAGCACCTGCCTGAAGGGGAGCTAAGAAGAAATTCCAATAATGAGTCATCAGCTTTTGATCTAGAATACAAAGAACTGTAGTTAAAGGCCTGCTTGTGGTAATCCTCCAGGAGGAAGATTAAGGTAGCCAAACAGAGAATTGCTTAGGAACAAATGACAGGGCCCACTCACGGGGCCCTCCCGTCCCTCCCCCACTCCCGGCTCTCTCCGGCCAGCGCCCTCCCTGGATCCGCAGGGCCAGTGCGGTCCTCCGCAGCACAAAGTGACCTCAGCTGAATGGCTCCTCCTGTTGGGGACATTGTCCCACCTGCCGTGGTCCAAGCGAGAAATCAGTCTTGCAGGTGAAAAGAGGGATATGGGCTTTGATAGCCTGAGAGAAATCCCTTTCAAAGCCCCGGTTCAGTTTCCCGGTCAACCGGTCAACCTCTCACCAGGCAGAGAACCCCGGCTGGCTTGGAGCTCTAGCCTGCGCTGCCATGGAAACCGCCATGGTATTTACAAGCCAGCAAGTGTCCCATGGGCTCGGAATCTGCAGCTTTTAAGACTCGCAGACATTTGTATGCGTGTTATACGAAACACAATTTTAAAAGATAATACTGTTTCAGAAACTTAGTTTCTAAACCTTTCTAAAATTTGCAAATACACATTCAGATCGATGAATATGTTTCCTTCAAAAAAGTTAGCTGCAGAAGAGAGGGAGTATTTGGTATCCGGTCACGTAGAAAAATAGCATACTCGTAATGTTCTTAATAGCCATCTCTTTTAATGAACAGAAACATCTCCAAAGAAGACAGAATAATGGCCTGCAAACATATAAAAAAATGCTCAACATCTCTAATCATCAGAGAATTACAAATCAAAACCACAATGAGATACCACCTAACCCCAGTGAGAATGGCTTGTATCAAGAAATCGCAAAACAACAAATGCTGGCGAGGATGTGGAGAGACAGGAACACTCCTACACTGCGGGTGGGACTGCAAATTAGTGCAACCTTTGTGGAAAAGAATTTGGAGATACCTCAAACAGCTAGAAATAGAAAATACCATTCGACCTAGCAATAGCATTGTTGGGCATCTACCCAAAAGAGCATAAGACATTCTATTATAAAGACATCTGAGCCCGAATGTTTATGGCAGCACAACTCACTATTGCACGATCATGGAAACAACCCAAGTGCCCGCCAATTCATGAGTGGATAACTAAAATGTGGTATATGCTCACAATGGAATATTACTCCATTCTAAGAAATGACAGTGAGCTAGCACCGTTTATGCTATCCTGGATTAAACTTAAGCCCGTTATCCAAAGTGAGGCGACACAAGATCAGGAAAATGGGCACCACATGTACTCGCCATCAAATTGGTACTGAATGATTAACACTATGGTGCTCAAATGGTGGTGGTGTTCACCAGGGATTGGGGGTGGGGAGGAGATACACATCTTACGGTTGTGGTAAGCATTGTGGAGGGGGGAAGGGAATATCTCTAATCCTTCTTAGGGAGAGGCAAAGATATACAATGTGACCAAAAGATCAAAAAAAGAAAAAACACTTTTATCGGGGGATGGGCAGGTGGGAGGGGGGAGGAGGGGAAGGATATATACTTACATAATAGGTGCGGTGCGCACCACCTGGGGGTTGGACACACTTGATGTTTTGGCACGGCAGGGGGTGGGGGGAAGAATAGAAGGGGCAATATATGAAACCCTAACAATATTTGTACCGCCATAATATGATAAAATAAAATTTAAAAAAACCCAGCCATCTCTTCACCAAGAATGTTCTCCTAGAACTCATACAGTTAGTGTGAGAATTTGGAAGTCAGTTAATGGTGGCAAAACAGAAGTGCTGAAAAGTTGAAAAGGCATTTTTCTGAGCTTGCACAGCATAAAATGAAACTGCTGTCACCCAAGTAACCTTGACTCTGAGGGTCTTGCTGAGCGTCTGGGGGGAGGGCTCCCGCACCCCAGCTTCTCGGGGCTCCTGGTGCGGGGCTGCCCCCTCCCTGTGCCATGGAGAGCCACCGCTGCACCTGCACCACGTGGCCGGGCAAGCACAGTCGAGTGGGAGCCTCACTTGGCTGGGGGGGGGAGGACGGCAGACGCAGGAGACAAACCTCCAGGACCACGAGCAGGGGGACGACAAGCTCTGTTGCCGGCTCTGAACTTGGCGTGCTGAAGCGGCCTGCCCAGTGTGGGCCTGGGGGTGGGCATGGGGGTCGGGGCGTGGACTGAAGATGGGGCGAGGAGGCCTCAAGCCAGGCGGTGAGAGGAAACAGCTCTCTCCCCAGGGTTCTGCCGGGAACGGAGCCGGCCACCATGGGACACAAGCCGGCACCTCCAGGCCCTTCGCTCCGTGGCCCAGGCTGTCTAACGAGCTTACACTTCCTTGGCCTGAGTGCACGGTCTGCTTGGGGTCCCGGGCTGTGCCCACTGTGACCCAGGGCGTGGCCAGGGCGCCTGCGTACCTCTCTCGCGCTCAGGGCAGTGGGACGCAGGGGACGTAGTGAGGCTGTGTGGTCTAGACCCGCCACGCCTCTCTAGAGCAGAGTCTCCTCCGGCCAAAGCGGTAGCGTGTCCAGGTTGTTCACAACGTGCTTCTCGCAGCGCAGGGCGCTGTTGCTGGAGCGTCGCCCAGAGGGGGTGAGACCCTTTTGTTAACTTTTCAGGAATTTCCTGAGCTGGTTAACCACACATGGAAGCTTGAAATTCCTGGAGAAATCAGCAAATGGTGCCAGTGAGCACCCACCCCCCTTCCGCGGCACTCGGCTGGCGCGTGCCGCAGGACGGCCTGGTGTGAAACAAGCCACAGCGCGAGACTGTCACCTCCCGCCACAGTGAGCCCTGCAGTAACAAGCCCGAAGCGAGGAGGGGACATGACATCTTCCTTACATCCAGCTAATGCCGTCAAAGAGCCTCCCCCTGGTGTTGACCGCGGCCCTCACGCAGCACAGAGACTGCGGCAGAGATTCGGAGCACGGTCACACCGGGGCCCCCTGCGGTTATCTCACTCGGGCGCCCTCCAAATACTTCCCAGTAGCGTTTGCCCAAGGTGTTCTTGTTCTGCAGACAGGTGCTGCGGGAGCTTGTTACCTTGCCCAGGCCACCCCTGAGAGTATCTGAGCAGGCCACCTCCTGAGATGACGTTCGAAGACCAGGGTAGGGGCTGTGTGTCTTCCCCTGTGGCCCTGGAGGTCCAGGTAAAGAAGGTGGCTGGTTGGGTTGACGCAGGGGTGGGGTTTTGCTGCAATTTCAACAGGAGAGCGCGGGCATGGGGGACGAGGGCGAGAGGATGGGCACAGCAGTGGACCCCAGTGTGCAGACCGGCCGGCAGAGGCAGAGAGGACAGCAGGTGCAGGGAGGACGCAGGGGCTGGGGTGGGAGGGGGGCGTCCGGGTCTGACCTTCCAGATAGGAGACGCCTCCATCCAGGGAAGCGAGCAGCTGAAAGGCGAGAGAGGAAGGAATAGAGATAACGTGGGAAGAAGGAAGTCGGGTCGCCCTGCACACGGACGGCGCATCACCAGGACTCTCCCGGAGGCGAAAGATTCAGGGGGGAGGGAGACAAGCCGTGAACAGAACAGGTGACAGCCCGGCCAGCAGGCTAGGGGCTGGTGGAGAGTGACAGCCGGCACCCAGCCGATGGGGGAACTGTTCACACCGCTGTGTGTGGGATTACACAGGAGCAAATCACGTGTAAACCAGCTTGTTAGACTGTAACACACAGCGGGGAGAGGAATAGAGGCATGCAGGGAGAGGAGGACTGGGGTCGGGCGAAGGCTGCAAGTCTAAAAAGGTGCGAGTCCTCCCCGGCCGGGCTGTCCGAGCCAAGCTGGAAGGAGGAGAAGGGCAGACTGTGCAGGAATCCTGCGGGGGCGTTACCCGCGGGCAGCGGGGCAGGAACCCTGGGCCTGAGCTCCGGGGACAGGTGAGCAGGGACGGCTCAGACAGGTCAGAGAGTGGGGCGAGGTGGCCGAGGGTCAGAGGGGTGCCGCATGGGAAGACGCCGGGAATTTCCGGGGGAAACACGCCTCCGGACGGCGACTAGGAAGTACAAGAGCCGTGCTGTGGCCTGTGGCCTCAGACCCGAGGTGAGTTTGCTTTGTCCTCACCCCAGTGCTCTGGAAGTCAGAAGGGGAGCAGTGGGGCAGTGGCCAGACCAGGTCTCTTAGTCCTCCCAGAAGTGCTCCATCCAGAAGGCGGAGCACCTCTGGGCACCCGGGAGCACCTGTGGGTCGGCAGCTTTGTCCTGAAGGAAGATGGTCATAGGAACCCTAGACGAAGTCCCTCATGACCAGGAGAAGACCTATCACATAGGGGGAGAGTACATGCACACACACGCACAGAAACATAAACATGTACACAAACATGCACACACACGCATATGTATGTGCACACACAAATGCATGCACATGCAAACATGCACAAACACGCAGAAGTACACACAAACATGTACACATATGCACAAACTGCATGCACACACAAACACATGCACAGTTAGACGAGTTCAAAGATGCAAATGGGGCTGAACTGTGAAATCACATAACATTCAGAGATGTCCCACACAACTGGTAACCAACAGTTTCTGCTGTCTGTGAAAAGTGCGAGTGTTGGAAGGCAGGGCGCAGGAAAAGAAACTGTTGTGTTACCCTCGTTGACATGAAAGGATATCCCGACCATAAGAAGATGCCGCTTCCCATTCCCTAGATGGCTGTAATAAAAAGACAGACAATGACGGGTGCCGGCAAGGATGTGGAGAGACTGGAGCCCTGACACGTTGCCGGTGGGAACGTAAAATGGTGCAGCTGCTTTGGGAAACAGCTTTGAAGTTCCTTAAAAAGTTAAGCATAAGGTTATCATGTGACCTAGAAATTCCACTTCTAGGTATATACACCACTTGGGTATATATACATATATATATATATATATATATATACCCAAGATAATTAAAAACATATGTTCATCCAAAGAGTTGTACGTGATTTTCATAGCAGCATTATTCATAATAGTCAAACAGTGAAAACAACCTAAGATGAGCAGATAATGAAAATGTGGTCTATCCATACCATGGAATATTATTTAGCCGTAAAAAGTTATGACTACTTATATACATGCTGTAACATGATGAACCTTGAACGTTATGCTGAGTGAAAGAAGCCAGGTGCAAAAGACCACGTGTCGCATGATTCTGTTTCCATGGAACACACAGAATAAGAAGATCCACTGTAGCAGTCTGCTAGAGCTGCTGTAACAAAGCACCACAGCCTGGGCGGCTTACACTACAGAGGTGTACTTTCTCACAGCTCTGGGGGCCGGAGTCCAAGGTCAAGTCACGGGCAGGGTTGGTTTGTCCTGAGGCCTCTCTCCTCGGCTTGCAGACGGCCGCCGTCTGGCTGTGTCCTCACTTTCGGCCGGCCCTCTGTGTGCGTACGTGTCCTCAGTGTCTCTGTGTGTCCTGATCGTCTCTTCTTATAAGGACACCGGTCAGATTGGATCAGGGCCACCCATACAGTCTCATTTTAACTTAGCCATCTCTTTAAAGGGGCTATCTCCAAATACAGTCACATTCTGAGATATGGGGGTTTGGGGCTTCAAATTATGAATTTTGGGGGGCACAATTTAGCCTCTAACACCTACAGTGCCAGAAAGGATATCGGTGGTTGCCGGGGCTGGGGGAGGGGGCAGTGGGGGGTGTCTGCTAATGGGCACTGGGTTTCCTTTTGGGGTGATGAAAATGTTCTGAAATTTATTGTGGTGACGATTGCGCAACCTTGAGAAAATACTAAAAACCACTGAATTGTGTATGCATTAAAACGGTGAAATTTATGGTATGTGAATTACGTATCTCAATTTTTTAAATAGAATATCTTGCTAAGCTCAAGAAGAGATCAGTGTAGGTGCCAGCGGGAGAACGACAAGGAGAAACAAGGGCAAAACCGTGCAGAAAAATGTTTTCCTGTTCTGTTTGGCTCTCCTGTTCATAACTCCCACCGGGACGCCTTGGGGGCTGTTCCAGGTGCCTTTGCCGAACCCCGCCCCCCCGCCCAGCACCTCCCGGCCCGTTGCCAGTCGCGGGCTGCTGAGATCCAGAGTGTTGCTGGGGGAAGGAGCGCCAAGGAACAGAGCAAGGGCCGCTGCAAGGAGCGCAGGCGGCTGAGCTAGAAGAGGCAGAGACCTGGCTGCCCGGAGCCCTGGCACTGGCCGTGTCGGGCCCTCGCTTTGTTGAGGAGTGGGGTGCTGCTGTGCTAGGAAAGACAGTCTCCTTCCGGCGGCGGTGTTGGTACAGGCTTTGGGCTGTGCTGCCTGGCTCGAGAACCTTTCTCTTGTGTAGGAGCAATTACCCCTGTTGGGCGCCTGTTCTGTGTCTTGGGGAGCACGGGAAAGCGTGGCCAGCGTGCGGCTCCCTTGCTCTGTGACGCAGCAGAGAGGTCTTGCTGTTCCGCAGCACCCTGCCTTGGGGAAGGGGTGTTGTGCGGTTCTCCAAATCGCTTCCGCAGTCAGCTTGTCCTTCCTCTGGGAGTGTGTACACACACAGAAAAAACTGTGCACCCCGCTTCACCCCAGCCACAGGCGTAGGGAGCCCCATTCTCCTAAATGGATGGACAAACAGTGCAAATGCCTAACTCTGTTAAAGTTATCCCGATCCAACGTTTGACACACATCTTGTGTGTGATCGTGCGACTTAGGATGCCGTGAATCTTGAGAGATCACCCAGAAAGGTGGACCTACCGAAGCTCCACCTTCTTCATCACCCTCCGTGCTGATGAAGACAGAAAAGCAATGACACGGATCTCCTTGGAAAGCTGGTGTCTGCTTGTCAGCGTTAACAAATGGCATTTATGGTGTCTTTGATGAGTCTCTACTTGATATCCTCAGTTCGTGTTCTGACAGCACAGCCATTATTATTTTCCTGAAACATAATATTCATACCGAATATTACATATAATACAATATTTATACTGACTATTATCATATTATATATAATAATACAATATTTATACTGAATATTATCTATAATATAATATTTGTACTGAATATTATATATAATAATACAATATTTATACTGAATATTATATATAATAAATGCAATATTCACACTGAATATTGCACATCATAAGTACACTGGTCATACCAAACATCATACATCATAAGTATAATATTCATACAAAATATCGTATATAATAAATATAATATTTATACTAAAAGTCCATAGTTCTGGCAAAATTAAAACTTTGCGAGCATCAAGTTGCAAATTCTAACAAGGGTTTCTCAAAGTCAGTTTTCTTTCGCGTGGAAGATTCACGCGGCTTTGGGCCACAAGGGGAGACGCGGTGAGTTGAAACGACCCGGTCTTAGGGACGGTCCACACGCGCGGACCGCCCTTCCCCCGGCGGCGGCTCCGGTGCTGCGGCGCCCTCTGGAGGCGGCGAGGGGGAGCGCGCATCGGACGCGAGAGGTGCGCCCGGCCGGAACCAACAGGTGCCGGGGCGGGAATGCTGCCTGGGCGACCTGGGCAGCAAGGATCAGAGCCGTCTGGGGCTCTGTGAATCCTTGGGGATGCTCCGAATCCACCCTGTGAACCTCAAAGTCGAGAAACTGGAGCTGCGGAGAGAAGTCGTGTCCTACCTTGCAGACTCTTTTGAGCCCGGGACCCTGGGGAGGAAGACTCCTACCCTGCCGTCTTCCCCAACGGGAACTCTGTGCCCGTTACACACCAGCTGCCCAGCCCCCATCCTCCCAGGCCCTGGCACCCACCACTCTACTCTCTGTCGCCGTGAATTCGACCGCTCTAAGCACCTCACAGAAGCGGAATCACACAGTGTTTGTCTTTTCGTGACCACCTTACTTCACTTAGCGTGGTGCTGGCCTCAAAGTTCGTGCATGCTGTAGCATGTGTCAGAATTTCCTTCCTTTGTAAGGCTAAATAATATTTCATTTTCTTTGTTCGCCTTCCTTATCGGTTCACCTATCAATGGACACCTCGGTTGCTTTCCTATTTTAGCTACTGTGAGTAATGCTGTCTTCTGAGCACTGGTGTACACATAACATGCGAGTGTATTTTTTGGCTCAGCCAATTGCTGGAAAAGATGGACGCACAAAAAGACTGCAAAACAAATTTAAAAAATTCCCCATGGCTTTCCCAATCAGTGCTGAGTAGTCTGGAGAGCCAGGCTGGGCTCTGTCTTAGTCTGCTTTGTGTGCTACGACAGAAGACCCAAGGCTGGGGGATTTATAAAGAAACTTACACTGCCACATTTCTGGAGGCTGGGAAGTCCAAGATCAAGGCGCCAGCAGGTTTGGTGTCTTGGCGAGGGCTGCCCTCTGCTTCCAGGGTGGCACCTTGATGCTGCACCCTCCAGAGGGGGGACTGCTGTGACCTCACATGGCACCCCCACAAACCCTTTTTATAACAGCGTTGTGATACTATGCTACACATGTTGAATTTCATCCATGGTTCCTGGCTCCTAAGTCCCATAGTCTTTGTTATAATGTTGGGGTGCTTTAGGTCGGTGGTCCCCAACCTTTTTGGCACCAGGGGCCATTTTCATGGAAGACAATTTTTCCACGGACCAGGGGAGTGGGGGAATGGTTTCAGGACAATCCAAGTGCATTGTATTTTTTGTGTACTTTATTTCTATTATTATTACACTGCAATATATGATGAAATAATTATACAACTCACCGCAGGTTGGAGACCCCTGCTTTAGGCCACAGAAGCAGGTCTCAGACAACAGAATCTCTCTGTGAAGTTCTCCTGCCCTCCTCTCCCCTGCTGGTTCCTGGAGGAACGAATGCTGCACAGGGAGGCCCAGAAGAATCGGAACAAGCTCTGCTGGGTTCAAGTCACACCCTTTTTGTCCCATCACATTCCTACAAGGTTGTTAATTGTGCCTATCCAATAAGCCACTGCATTCAACCTCCCCTTTTGTTGTCAGCATGAAGGATATTAGAAAGGGTGCGGACACAGGGATGTGCAGGGTGAGGTGCAGGGAAGGCCCAGGGGCTCCTGCTGTTAATCTCAGCTTTTTGGGAGGCCAAGGTGGGAGCATCTCTTGAGGCCAGGAGTTTGAGACCAGCCTGGGCAACACAGAGAGATCCCTGTTTCTACCAAAAACAAAACAAAACAAAACAAAAACAAAAACAGAAAAATTAGCTGAGTGTGGTGGCATGCACCTGTAGTCTCAGCTACCTGGCTGAGGCAGGAGGATCGCTTGAGCCCAGGCGTTTGAGGCTGCAGTGAGCTGTGATCGCACCACTGCACTCCAGCTTGGGTGACCCTGTCTCCAAAAAGTGAGACCCTGTCTCCAAAAATAATTAATTAACAAGTAAATTTAGTGTTTCCTTGAGTTTTGTGAGCCACTCTAGCAAATTAATTGCACTCAAAGAGGGAGTTGTGGGAACCCCAGCTTGAAGCCAGTCCTTCAGAAGTTCCAGAAAAAGGCCCGAGCTTGCAACTGGTGTCTAAAGGTCCTGAGCTCTCAACCTACCCGTGGCGTCTGCCACTACCTCTGCATGGACAGCGGTGGAACTGAGTGGGAGGACACCCAGCTGGTGTCTGCTGCAGAACCGACGGCTTGCTTGCTGGTGGGGAGAAATACTCCCATATTTTGGGATCACAAAAGTCTTCTAGGTTGATGGTTGTGGTGTGAGAGCTGAGGAAACACACAGCTTGAATTTTCCCTAAACAGTAGGCATTAATCCATTCACGAGGGCATGAGCTAAACAGGCATTAATCCATTTGAAAGGCCCCATCTCCCAACACTGTGGCATTGAGGATGACAGTTCCAACACATAAATTTTGGGGGACACACCCAGACCACAGCAGGCTCTTGCTAAAATCAGGAAGAAGGGGGAAAATGCTCACTGATTTGAGTTTACCAGGAGTTCCTAGACTTTGTAACGCACCTTGAGGTTCAGGAAAGTGTTTAATCCCTCGATTTGTTCCATCCAGCATGTATTGACACCTGCTGCCCACAGGCCACGCCAGCGCCAGGCTAGCCAGGCACAGGGGATCGTGAGAAAGACCCACCCGGCCCTGTGGGCACAGTGGCCCACGTCTGGAGGAAACGTAGCCAGTTCTCATTATCCACGGTGGTTATGTTCCATAACCCAAACGTCACTTCTACGGGGACATTCCCGGTTGGGTTCTTGTGAGCCTCTGGTCCCTGGTTATGTTCTGTAACCCAATCATCGTGTCTAGAGGTTGGGTTCCCACGAGCCTCCGGTCCCAACATTTTCATCCACCAATCAATAGCTAAGCTTGTATGATGTGTGTTTCTGTTCAAGGACACCTTATTTAATACACATTGTTCACTCGCAAATATGGAACTCACCACCAGCGGCACTGTAACTCGTGCCTGAATGAAGCTTGCCTAACGCCATCTCCTGAAAGGACACCGCAGCCTTCCCTTGTGAAGTCTTGTGTGTCGCAGCCACAAAGCGTGCCTTGATTGACTGCCCCCACCTCCACCCCGGCAGGCACACACCCCACATCGCCAGTGACACTAGTGACATGCTTTCTGGTTAATGGCGGGTGTAGGTCTGGGGAGAGGGCGAATGAGCGCAGTCATTAAAGGAGCTGGGGACCCTTCCGCTGGGTTCTGTGAATGAACTTCTGTACCTTGGGGTGAGTTGGGACCCCTCGAAACAGGTATGTTGAAGTCCTGAGCCCCGGACCTCAGCATGCGGCCTTCTTTGGAAACAGGGTCGTTGCAGGTGGAGTTAGTAGGACGCGCTAACCCTGGAGCGGGTGGGCCCTACCCCAGTATGACCGACGTCCCTACACGCAGAGGGGACCTGGGACACGCGCAGAGCGGAGGGAGGGCGGCTGAAGGCGGGGGCGGGGCGGGCGATCCAGCACCTGGAGCCGGTGCAGATGGGAAGGAGCCTCCCCGGAGCCCCCGAGCGAGCGCGGCCCTGAGGCACCTGGATTTCAGACTTGGGACAATACATCTCTGCCTTTTAAGCCGCCTGGTGTGTGTCACTTTGTCACACAGCCCTGAGAAGCTACCGGGCTCTCCAGTGAATCCCAAGCTGACCTGGGTCTAGCGCGCGCTAAGGAAACCGCACAGAGCCCCGCCCTTGGCCCCCTCCCGCCCCCGCAGACGTAGAAGCGCCTCGGGGCTCTCCAGTAGGACCCTGTCCCGAACCCCGCCTCCCACGCCCCTGCCGCAGCCCCAGTCTAGGGCGTCCCGGCCCGCCGCACCTGCCGCCTCGGGCCGCTCAGTGGGGGCCACTGCTCGGTCCCCGCTCACCTGGGCTCGTCCCTTTGCTCTCCCGGCCCTGCGGACAGCGCCCCTCCCACACCCAGCGCCCTCCCGTCCCCTCCCCCGCTCCCGCGCCGCCACCCCCAGACGCCCCAGCTCTGCGTTGTGTTCACAGCCCTGGGCGCCCCCTAATCCGCCTCTTGGGACCCACCTGCTCGGTTTCTCTGCTGTTTCGCCCACCTGGGCTCCTGGAGGCAAGTTTACCTGCCTGGTGTCCCTGCGTCCCTCACCGACGTTTCCCAAAAGCCGGGAGCAGCGCCTGCCCCGCGCGCGGCGCCCCCACGCGCTTCCCGCACGAGCGGGCGGGGGGCAAATACACTGCAACTAGCGTCTCCTTAGCAGTGTGTCTACAGCGCGCTGCCCGGCGGCGTGAGCTGTGTAGACGGCTGTTCCCCCGCCAGGGAGCACTGCGGGCTCCAAAGGAGGGATTTGGGTCCGCTCCAAGCCGCCACCCACCCCCGCCCGACTCGTTTCCCCACTGGAGCTTGGGATGCCTTTTGGCTTCCTATTAGTGCAGAAGGAGGACAATGTCCTTATCCAAAATGTACTAAACTCCAGTTTGCCGCCAGGTTTTTTTTTTTTTTTTTTTTTTTGAACAATGAACGTTTTGGGTCATCTGAGAATCAGAACCAGTGGGTCTCGAAATGTGGTCCTTGTGCCAGCAGCGCTGCGGGTTAACTGGGGGCCTGCGGTGGGGCCTGCAAGCTGTCGTCGCACCCCCAGGTGTTCCGAGGCCCACTCAAGTCTGAGAACCTCGGCCCCAGGGGAGTGGGCTGGGGTTAGATAAATGCAGTCACCTGAAGACTTTGAAGGCGGTGTTCGCACCTTTCGGGAAAGCTCATTGATGTGGAGATGACGCTGCCCGTCGCTCCCTCTGCCCACCTGGAAGCCACGCCAGGACACATTCCCAGGCGGGGACATCTCCCTCCCCCCCCCCCCCCACCCCCCCCCCCCCCCCCAAGGCACCTTGATGGGATTAAAAATACGGCAAAACGCTTTCTGTTGCCAATGCTTAGTGTCAAATGCCACTGTCCTCCCAGGAGGCTTGTTAGCATTTGATTAATATGTGCATAAAATGTTGTCCTTGTCTGAGCCCAAATACACAAATTGGGAAATCAAAGCCGGCCCTTCACACCTTTTGCTGGCTTCATCCTGAACATTTATTTGTTTTAAAACAACTTCCTAGGGGAATTTCCTTTCTAAAAGAAACTCCTCTCCATTTTAAAGGAAAATTACCCTTCCTTCCCCTCTCCTCAACCGATTTCTGAGGGGACCCCTTAATGGGGGCCTGGGAGGTTACAAGTGGCCTTCCCCCCACCCCCCCTCCTCCTTGTTAAAGCTGTAGGCGAGCCTTCTAGAAAATATTCTCAGGAAATTTAGATGGCTACAAAGGACTTGCATTTTGTATGGAATTTATACTATGCCTAACTAACACTTATGTTTTTGTGTAGGGCAAACATCAAAATGCAGTCGACTTTGAACCACGGTCCTATGAGGAAGTTATGAAAAGATCTCTAACTAAATATTTGCAGACGATGGACATTAAAGAATGGATTTCCTACCCAAAATAGCATTTCATCATTAAAGCAAATTTTTAAATGGTACCTACCAAAAGTAAAAATAGAAAAAACATCAACGTCTAGTGCAAAAGTTTAGCATGTTTAATAACTTTCAGCAGATTTTGTTGGTACATAATTTTGATGCCTCCAAGAAACCAAATGGTTTTTGTGGTTTTCTGACAAAAAGATTCTGTCTCTGAGACTGACTTACTAAAGACCTTAAAGACTATAATTTACTTAGTGACTTCATTTTTCTCATGACCAGAGATGTGAAAAATCATAAAATTTGCCCTTTTGGAATCAAAGAGACTTTTTTTTTAATTTTAGCACATTATGGGGGCACAAGTGTTAAGATTACATATATTGCCCATGCCCCCCTCCCCCCTCGAGTCAGAGCTTCAAGCATGTTCATGCCCCAAATGTTGCACATCTTACTCGTTGTGGTTGTATATATACCCATCTCAAAGAGACTTTAGACATCATTTTGTCCAATCCTGCATTTTACCAACAAGGGAAAGGGGAGATGTTTATGGGAATGTGCAGGGTCTGTAGGCCCCAGAGCCCCTTCCTCCCTCTGCAGTCTCTCTGAATGAGATACTTTGGAAATAATCTTTTTTTGTAACAACATTTAACAATTTTTTTTTGGAGACAGAGTCTCACTCTGTTGCCCAGGCTAGAGTGAGTGCCGTGGCATCAGCCTAGCTCACAGCAACCTCAAACTCCTGGGCTCAAGTAATCCTGCTGCCTCAGCCTCCCGAGTAGCTAGGACTACAGGCATGCACCACCATGCCCAGGTAATTTTTTCTATATATACTAGTTAGCCAATTAATTTATTTCTATTTATAGTAGAGATGGGGTCTCGCTCTTGCTCAGGTTGGTTTCGAACTCCTGACCTCGAGCAATCTGCCTGCCTCTGCCTCCCAGAGTGCTAGGATTACAGGTGTGAGATACCACGCCCGGCCTATTTTTAACAATTTTTAATCATTAATGAAATCTGTTTTCTTGCTAGTGAGAAGTGAATGGAATCAAAGACTAAGGCACATTTATTCTGTTTGCAATGTTGACCACAGTTTGGGGTGTTGCTCTCTGCTTTATGCCAGTCTAATCAAGGCACACCCTACATTTGTGTGCAAAAGCATCACGCAGACCTTAAAGTCAATGTTGATTGGACCGTGGAAGGGAGATTTGGACTTAGTCTCCCAAATGTTATCCTTCCTCAGCCTTCACCCATTCTGGCCTCAGTTTCCTCATCTGAGAGATGCATTTGCATGAGACAGGAATCGAGTCACCTGGGGTGTGGAGGGGAAGAGGCTGGTGGATTGGAGCAAAGGTCTCCAGGTCTCACCTGTTAGAGCGTCTCTTCTCATCAGCTTTCTGTGGCATGATGTCATCGTGCTGGATTTCCATGTCATTTTCCCAGGTACTGAAGCTAAGGTCTCAGTCAGTGGTGGGTGAAGAAAGGCTCTGTCTAGGCCGGGCGCGGTGGCTCACGCCTGTAATCCTAGCTCTCTGGGAGGCCGAGGTGGGCGGATCGTTTGAGCTCAGGAGTTCGTGACCAGCCTGAGCAAGAGCGAGACCCCATCTCTACTATAAATAGAAAGAAATTAATTGGCCAACTAATATATATATAGAAAAAATTAGCCGGGCATGGTGGCGCATGCCTGTAGTCCCAGCTACTTGGGAGGCTGAGGCAGCAGGATGGCTTGAGCCCAGGAGTTTGAGGTTGCTGTGAGCTAGGCTGACGCCACGGCACTCACTCTAGCCTGGGCAACAAAGTGAGACTCTGTCTCAAAAAAA
>VSMD01006426.1:0-14579 GCA_008750895.1 Mirza zaza
AAAAAAAAAAAAGAAAACTACAGACCAATATCCCTAATGAATATAGATGCAAAAAGTTTCAACAAAATCTTAGCTAACTGAATCCAGACGCTTATCAAAAAAATAATCCATCACGATCAAGTGGGCTTCATCCCAGGGATGCAGGGGTGGTTCAACATACGTAAATCTATAAATGCAATTCACCACATAAACAGAAGCAAAACCAAAGACCACATGATTCTTTCAATAGATGCAGAAAAAGCTTTTGACAAAATTCAACACCCTTTCATGATACGAACACTCAATAAAATAGGCATAGAAGGGACATACCTAAAACTGATACAAGCCATATATGACAGACCCATAGCCAACATCATACTGAATGGGGAAAAATTGAAAGCATTCCCACTTAGAACTGGAACCAGACAAGGCTGCCCATTATCTCCACTTCTATTCAACATAGTGCTGGAAGTCCTGGCTACAGCAATCAGGCAGGAAAGTGGAATTTAAGGTATCCAAATAGGGGCAGAAGCGATCAAACTTTCACTGTTTGCTGATGATATGATATTATATTTAGAAAATCCCAAAGATTCAACCAAGAAACTCCTGGAACTGATAAGTGAATTTAGTAAAGTCTCAGGATACAAAATCAATACACAGAAATCAGAGGCATTCATATACGCCAACAACAATCAAATGAAGACACAAATTAAAGACTCAATTCCCTTCACAATAGCAACAAAGAAATTAAAGTACCTAGGAGTATACTTAACCAAGGAAGTAAAAGACCTCTACAGGGAGAACTACGAAACACTGAGAAAGGAAATAACAGAGGATGTAAACAGATGGAATTCCATTCCGTGCTCGTGGATTGGCAGACTCAACATCATTAAAATGTATATACTACACAAACTGATCTACAGATTCAATGCAATACCTATTAAAATCCCATGAGCATTCTTCATAGATATAGAAAAAATAATTTTACGCTTTGTATGGAACCAAAGAAGACCCCGAATATCAAGAGCAATTCTAGGCAACAAAAACAAAATGGGAGATATTAATATGCCAGATATCAGACTATACTACAAAGCTGTAGTAATTAAAACAATCTGGTATTGGCACAAAAATAGGAATATTGACCAATGGAACAGATCTGAGAATCCTGATATAAAACCATCCTCATATAGCCATTTATTCTTTTACAAAGCAGACAAAAACATATGCTGGGGAAAAGAATCCCTTTTCAATAAATGGTGCTGGGAAAACTGGATAGCCACCTGTAGAAGGCTAAAGCAGGACCCACACGTTTCACCTCTCACAAAAATCAACTCACCCTGGATAACAGACTTAAACCTAAGGTATGAAACTATTAGAATTCTAGAGGAAAATGTTGGAAACACTCTCCTAGACATTGGTCTAGGCAAAGATTTTATGAAGAAGTCCCCAAAGGCAATCACAGCAGCAACAAAAATAAATAAATGGGACATGATGAAACTAAAAAGCTTCTGCACAGCCAAAGAAATAGTCATGAAAGTAAACAGACAACTTACAGAATGGGAGAAAATTTTTGCATCCTACTCATCCGATAAGGGGCTGATAACTAGAATATACTTAGAGCTCACGGAAATCAGCAAGAAAAAATCAAATAACCCTATTAAAAAGTGGGCTAGGGACTTGAACAGAAATTTTTCTAAAGAAGACAGAAGAATGGCCAACAAACATATGAAAAAATGCTCACCATCTCTAATCATCAGGGAAATGCAAATCAAAACCACAATGAGATATCACTTAACTCCAGTGAGAATGGCCTTTATCAAAAAGTCTCCAAATAACAAATGCTGGCATGGATGCGTAGAGAGAGGAACACTCCTACACTGCTGGTGGGACTGTAAACTAGTTCAGCCTCTGTGGAAAGCAATATGGAGATACCTTAAAGCGATACAAGTGAATCTACCATTTGACCCAGCAATCCCATTACTGGGCATCTACCCAAAAGATCCAATGACCCTCTACAAAAAAGACACCTGCACTCGAATGTTTATAGCAGCACAATTCATAATCGCAAGGCTGTGGAAACAGCCCATCAATCCAAGAATGGATTAATAAAATGTGGTATATGTATACCATGGAGTACTATTCAGCTCTAAGAAACAACGGTGATATAGCATATCTAATATTTTCCTGGTTAGAGCTGAAACCTATACTACTAAGTGAAGTATCCCAAGAATGGAAAAACAAGCACCACATATATTCACCAGCAAACTGGTATTAACTGAGCAGCACCTAAGTGGACACATAGGTACTACAGTAATAGGGTATTGGGCAGGGGGGAGGGGGGCGGGGGCGGGTATATACATACATAATGAGTGAGATGTGCACCATCTGGGGGATGGTCATGCTGGAAACTCAGACTTGTGGGGGGAGGGGGGAAAGGGCATTTATTGAAACCTTAAAATCTGTACCCCCATAATATGCTAAAATTAAAAAAAAAAGAAAAAAATTAAAAATATACAAAATTCAATTTCAATCTATATTTTTAAGTCCTTCCTTTGGCTGTGAGAAACTTCATTATAATTTTTAAAATTTAACTGTTTTATTGAGGTATATTTGCATATAATGAACTTCATATATTTAAAGTGTACAATTTGAAAGTTTTAACATTTATATACACTCATAAAAACCATCACCAAAATCAAGATAATGAAAATAGTCATCACTTTCAAAAGTATCCTTGTGCCCATTTGTAATCCTTCCTGTCTATCCCTTGCTACTCCCCCATCCCAGGCAACATTAATTTGCTTTTTGTCACTGTAAGATTAGTTTGAATGTTCTAGAATTTTATATAACTAGAATCATATAGTATATAATATTTTATCTGACTTCTTTCACTTAGTACAATTATTTCGAGATTCTTCCATGTTGCTGCATGCATGGTTAGTTCATTCCTTTTTATTGATGAACAATAGCTCATTAGTTGCATGGGTATACCACAGTTTTTTATTCATTTACATGTTGATGGAATTTAGGATTTTTTCCAGTTTGGAGATATTACATATAAAGCTGTTAGATGCACTCAGAACAAGTTTTTCTGTGCACATATATTTCCTTTAATCTTGGCTAAATATCTAAGTATGGAATGGCTGGATCATATGGTATGTTTTACTTTTGAAGAAGCTGCTGAACTAATTTATAAAATGGCTTTACAATATTATATTCCTATAAGCAGTGTATGAGAATTCCAGTTCCTCCACATCCTTGCTAACACTTAGTATGCCCAGTCTTTTTAAACTTTAGCCAATATGATAGTCATGTAATTTCATTTCATTGTAGTTCTAATTTGCATTTATGTAACTGGTTTTGAACATCTTTTTATTTATTTGACATCTTTTTATCTTATTTTAGTATGTAGCCTGTTCAAATATTTTACCAATAAAAAAAAATTGAGTGTTTTCTTACTGTAGATTTTTGAGACATATATATATTCTAGATACAAAACATTTATCAGATATACACTTTGCAAAGATTTTCTCCCAGTCTGTGGCTTGTCTTTTCATTCTTTTTTTTTTTATTTCTGCATATGATGGGGATACAGATTTTAAATTTTCAATAAATGCCCTTTCCCCCCTCCCCCCACAAGTCTGAGTCTGCAGCATTACCATCCCCCAGACGGTGTACTTCTCACTCATTATGTATGTATATACCCATACCACCGTCCCCCTGCCCAATAAACTATTATTGTAGTATTGTAGTACCTATGTGTCCACATAGGTGCTGCTCATTTAATACCAGTTTGTTGGTGAGTATATGTGGTTCTTGTTTTTCCATTCTTGGGATACTTCACTTAGTAGTATGGGTTCCAGCTCTAACCAGGAAAATATTAGATGTGCTATATCACCATTGTTTCTTAGAGCTGAATAGTACCCCATGGTATACATATACCACATTTTATTAATCCATTCTTGGATTGATGGGCACTTGGGCTGCTTCCACAGCCTTGCGATTATGAATTGTGCTGCTATAAACATTCGAGTGTAGGTGTCTTTTTTATAGAGTGTCATTGGGTCTTTTGGGTAGATGCCCAGTAATGGGATTGCTGGGTCAAATGGTAGATTTACTTGTATCGCTTTAAGGTATCTCCAAATTGCTTTCCACAGAGGTTGAACTAGTTTGCAGTCCCACCAGCAGTGTAGGAGTGTTCCTCTCTCTCCGCATCCACGCCAGCATTTGTTGTTTGGGGTCTTTTTGATAAAGGCCATTCTCACTGGAGTTAAGTGATATCTCATTGTGGTTTTGATTTGCATTTCTCTGATGATTAGAGATGGTGAGCATTTTTTCATATGTTTGTTGGCCATTCTTCAGTCTTGTTTAGAAAAGTTTCTGTTCAAGTCCTTTGCCCACTTTTTAATAGGGTTTTTTGATTTTTTTCTTGCTGATTTTTGAGAGTTCTAAGTATATTCTAGTTATCAACCCCTTATCGGATGAGTAGGATGCAAAAATTTTCTCCCATTCTGTAGGTTGTCTGTTTACTCTTATGACTGTTTCTTTGGCTGTACAGAAGCTTTTTAGTTTGATCATGTCCCATTTATTTATTTTTGTTGCTGCTGTGATTGCCTTTGGGGACTTCTTCATAAACTCTTTGCCTAGGCCAATGTCTAGGAGAGTTTTTCCAACATTTTCCTCTAGAATTCTAATAGTTTCATACCTTAGGTTTAAGTCTGTTATCCAGGGTGAGTTGACTTTTGTGAGAGGTGAAAGGTGTGGGTCCTGCTTTAGCCTTCTACAAGTGGCTATCCAGTGTTCCCAACACCATTTATTGAAAAGGGATTCTTTTCCCCAGCATATGTTTTTGTCTGCTTTGTCAAAGATTAGATGGCTATATGAGGATGGTTTTATATCAGGATTCTCAGTTTTGTTCCATTGGTCAATATTCCTATTTTTATGCCAGTACCAGATTGATTTAATTATTACAGCTTTGTAGTATAGTTTGATATCTGGCATATTAATGCCTCCCATTTTGTTTCTGTTGCCTAGAATTGCTTTTGATATTCGGGGTCTTCTTTGGTTCCATAGGAAGTGTAAAATTATTTTTTGTATATCCGTGAAGAATGTTGATGGGATTTTAATAGGTATTGCATTGAATCTGTAGATTAGTTTGGGTAGTATAGACATTTTAATGATGTTGAGTCTGCCGATCCACGAGCATGGAATGGATTTACATCCTCTGCTATTTCCTTCCTTAGTGTTTCATAGTTCTCCCTGTAGAGGTCTTGTACCTCCTTGGTTAAGTATATTCCTAGGTACTTTAATTTCTTTGTTGCTATTGTGAAGGGAATTGAGACTTTGATTTGGTTCTCGCTTTGATTGTTGTTGGCGTATATGAATGCCTCTGATTTCTGTGTATGGATTTTGTATCCTGAGACTTTACGAAATTCATTTATCAGTTCCAGGAGTTTCTTGGTTGAATCTTTAGGATTTTCTAAATATAATATCATATCATCAGCAAAGAGTGAAAGTTTGATCTCTTTTGCCCCTATTTGGATACCTTTGATTCCACTTTCCTGCCTGAGTGCTGTAGCCAGGACTTCCAGCACTATGTTGAATAGAAGTGGAGATAGTGGGCAGCCTTGTCTGGTTCCAGTTCTAAGTGGGAATGCTTTCAGTTTTTCCCCATTCAGTATGATGTTGGCTATGGGTCTGTCAAATATGGCTTGTATCATTTTTAGGTATGTCCCTTCTATGCCTATTTTATTGAGTGTTCGTATCATGAAAGGGTGTTGAATTTTGTCAAAAGCTTTTTCTGCATCAATTGAAAGAATCATGTGGTCTTTGTCTTTGCTTCTGTTTATGTGGTGAATTGCATTTATAGATTTACGTATGTTGAACCATCCCTGCATCCCTGGGATGAAACCCACTTGGTCGTGATGGATAAGCGTCTGGATTCGGTTAGCTAGGATTTTGTTGAAAATTTTTGCATGTATATTCATTAGGGATATTCTTCTGTAGTTTTCTTTTTTTGTTGCATCCTTTCCAGGTTTTGGTATCAGAGTAGTATTCGCCTCATAAAAGGTGTCGGGGAGGCTTCCACTCTTCTCGATGTTGTGGAATAGTTTCTGCAAGATAGGTACTAGTTCTTCTTTGTAAGTGTGGTAAAATTCGGATCTGAAACCATCTGGACCAGGACTTTTCTTTTTAGGGAGATTTTTCATTGCTGTTTCTATTTTAGCTGTTGAGATTGGTCTGTTCAGGGAATCTATTTCTTCCTGGTTTAGCCTAGGGAGGCTGTGTGTTTCTATAAAGTTGTCCATTTCCTCCACATTTTCCAGTTTGTGTGCATAAAGATTTTTCTAGTACTCATAAATTATATCTTGTAGCTCTTTGGGATCAGTTGTGATATCTCCTTTTTTGTTCCTGATGGAGCTTATTAGAGATTTCTCTTTTCTGCTTTTCGTTAGCTTAGCCAATGGCGTGTCTATTTTGTTTATTTTTTCAAAGAACCAACTTTTTGATTTATTAATCTCCTGAATATCTTCCCTGTTTTCGATTTCGTTTAGTTCTGATTTGATCTTGTTGATTTCACTTCTTCTGCTGGGTTTGTGACTGGTCTGTTCTTCCTTGTCCAACTCTTTGAGTCGTTTCATTAGATTGTCTATTTGTGATCTTTTTGACTTTTGGTTATAGGCATTTTTTTTTTTGAGACAGAGTCTCACTTTATTGCCCAGGCTAGAGTGAGTGCCGTGACATCAGTCTAGCTCACAGCAACCTCAAACTCCTGGGCTCAAGAATCCTGCTGCCTCAGCCTCCCAAGTAGCTGGGACTACAGGAATGTGCCACCATGCCCGGCGAATTTTTTTCTATATATATTAGTTGGCCAATTAATTTCTTTCTATTTATAGTAGAGATGGGGTCTCGCTCTTGCTCAGGCTGGTCTCGAACTCCTGAGCTCAAACAATCCACCCACCTCGGCCTCCCAGAGAGCTACGATTACAGGCTTGAGCCACCGCGCCCGGGCGGTTATAGGCATTTATGGAGATAAACTTTCCTCTCAGAAATGCTTTAGCTGTGTCCCAGAGGATTTGATAAATTGTCTCTCCATTGTCCTTTTCTTCATAGAACTTTTTATTTCCATCTTGATTTCTTCATTTATGAAGTAATCATTTAGTAGGAGGTTGCTTAATTTCCACGTTTTTGTGTAGAAATGTGAGTTTCTGTTATGGTTGATTTCTAATTTTATTCCACTGTGATCTGATAAGACACATGATATGATTTCTATTTTTTTAAATTTCTTGAGGTTTACTTTGTGTCCTAATATATGGTCAATCTTAGAGTAGGTCCCATGAGCTGATGATTAGAATGTATATTCAGTGGATTTGGGGTAGAATGTCCTGTAAATGTCAGTCAGACCCAATTGTTCTAGAGTTTTGTTTATGTCCATTATTTCTTTGTTAATTTTCTGTTTAGAGGATCTGTCTCGTGCTGTCAGTGGGGTCTTGAAATCTCCGGTGATTATCGTATTGCTATGAATCAATTTGTTTAGATCCAGTAAGGTTTGCTTTATGAATCTGGGTGCACCTAAGTTGGGTGCATATATATTTAAAATTGTTATCTCTTCCTGTTGAACTGTGCCCTTCACCATTATATAATGGCCCTCTTTGTCTTTCACTACTTTTGTTGGTTTGAAAACTAAGTTGTCTGAAATTAGAACTGCCATGCCAGCCTTCTTTTGGCTTCCACTTGCTTGGAATACTGATCTCCACCTTTTACTTTTAGTCTATACGCATCCTTGCAGGTTAGATGTGTTTCCTGAAGACAGCATATACTTGGCCTATATTTTCTTGTCCATTCAGCCAGCCTATGTCTCTTAAGTGGAGCGTTTAATCCATTCACATTTATTGAGAGAACTGATAGGTGAGGTAGATTACTGTTCATTCTGTTGTGTTTGATGTTGTTGCTTTGATTTCTCTCTTGAGCCATAGCAATATCTGGCCTTTAATCTTTGGGTTTTGGTTGTTTTTATATTCGTGAGATTTTATTATGGTGTTCCGTGCATAACACTGTTTTGAGTACTTCTTGTAGGGCTGGTCTTGTCTTGGTGAATTCTCTAAGGCTTTGCTTGTCTGAGAATGTCTTTATTTCTCCTTGATATACGAAGCTTAGTTTTGCAGGGAATAAGATTCTAGGCTGGGCATTGTTTTGTTTCAGAAGAGTGAGAATGGGGCCCCAGTCTCTCCTTGCTTGTAAAGTCTCATTAGAGAAGTCTGCTGTTATTCGAATCAGCTTTCCCTTGTAAGTTAGTTGCTTCTTTCCTCTTACAGCTCTTAAAAGGGCCTCTTTAGTTGATATTTTGGTCAGTCTGATTACTGCATGTCGTGACGTCTTCCTGTTTGCATTGAATCTCCCAGGGGTCCTCTGAGCTTCTTGAACTTGTATATCGAGATTTTGAATAAGGCCTGGGAAATGTTCCTCTATTATATCTTCAAAAAGCTTGTCCAACCCTTGAGTGATGTCTTCTATCCCTTCTTGTAACCCTATGACCCTCACGTTAGGTTTCTTCACATAGTCCTACAGCTCTTGTAGGCTTTGCTCTTTTCTCTTGTTTCTCTGCTCTATCTCTGTGACTGATTTATTTAATTGGAAGGTGTTATCTTCAATCTCTGAGATTCTTTCTTCTGTTTGATCTACCCGGTTCTTGAGACTTTCCAATGTATTTCGTAGTTCCTTGAGTTGATTCTTCATTTCCAGGACTTCAGTTAAAGTTTTCTTCATTGTTTCGATCTCTTTAGTGAACCTTTGTTCCATATCCTGTAGGCTTTTTGTGGTTTCTTTATGTTCGTTATTGAGTTGATCTTGCAGGACGGTGAGTGTTCTTATGATCCACATACGAAATTCCTCTTCTGTCATTTTGGTTGCCAGGTTTTGGTTGTTGTCTGTTTCTAAGGGGCTGGTGCTCCTTTTTGGGGGTGTGTTTTCCGTTTGTTTCTTCATATTTTGGGAGTTCCTTCGCTGATTTCTTCCCATGTCTCTCAGTTGTTGTTTCTTTCCTTTAGGTTTTCGTTTGGGTATTCACACGTCTTGTTTAGTTTCTGAGCCAGTAGGTGGTGTTGCTCGCTTGCGGCGGCCGCCACTGGGCTGGTGTCTGCAGGTCTCTCTACCTGCTGGGGAGCTTGCCAGCAGTCCGAGATGCAGTTTAGGGGAAACAGCTGAATCACCTACCCTTCCCGCTGGTCTCCGGGCTGCTCCGGCAGCCTCCCATCTTCTGCCTCCTTAATTACACAGGTGGAGATAGATGGCAGGAACTGGAGCAGTGCCTATCTCAGCTCCACCCCCAAGGCGGGGCTAGAAACTCTGGAGACAAAGGCCCAGCTCCAAGTCACCAGAGTGTGTAGGTCATAAAATCTCTCTGCCTTATATCCACCAAGGGCAGCCTCCTACGAGGCTCGGCCCTGCCCAGTCAAACTCCAGGGCCTGGATACGGAGTGTGGTAGACCTCAGCTCTGCCCCCAAGTCGGAGACAGAGACTTTGGAGCCAAAGGCTCCTCCACAAGTCCCGTCTTCTGTCTCTTTAATTCCACAGGTGGAGATAAGGGGCATGAACAGGAACAGTTTCTATCTCGGCTCTGTCCCCAAGGCGGGGATACAAACTTTGGGGCCTAAGGCCTAGCCCCAAATCCCTGAATGTGTGAGTTGTAAAATATCTCTGCCTAATAACCACTAAAGGCAGTCTTCTGCATGGTTTGTCTCTGCCCACGCTAGATCCTCACTCTGGACACAGAGCGCGGGAGACCTGTGTAGGGAGAGACCGACCAGGAGTGGGCAGGCAGGCACTGGGGCTCACCAGTCCCTGTCTTCTGACTCCCTAATTACACAGGTGGATATAAGTGGCAGGAATGGGAACAGATCCTACCTCAGCTCTGCCCCCAAGGCAGGGACAGAGACTTTGGAGCCAAAGACTCAGCCACAAGTCCCGTCTTCTGTCTCTTTAATTCCACAGGTGTAGATAAGCGGCAGGAACAGGAACAGTCTCTATCTCGGCTCTGCCCCCCAAGGTGGGGATACAAACTTTGGAGCCAAGGACCTAGCCCCAAATCCCCGGATGTGGGCGTCGTAAAGTATCTCTGCCTAGTAACCACTAAAGGCAGTCTGCCCAGATGGTTTCCGCACTCAGGACACAGAGCGCGGGAGACCTGTGTAGGGAGAGACCGACCAGGAGCGGGCAGGCAGGCCCTGGGACCCACCAGTCCCTGTCTTCTGGTTACTTAATTACACCGCTGGAGAGAAGCAGCAGGAATGAGAACAGTTTCTATCTCAGCTCCGCCCCCAAGGCTGGGACAGACTTTGGAGTCCAGGTCGGGGCTCCGGGTCGCAGGAGAGTGTAGAAGACAATGTTTCTCTGCCTTAAATATACCAAGGGCAACCTCCCCTGTAGTACTGCCCCGTTCAGGTAGGGTCCACTCTCTGAGCTCAGAGTGAGTGCCACTTGTGCAGCAAGTGACCTTCCAATATAAAATTGGTGGAGCATTGGTGCGTACCAGCACTCTCTCTGCGCCTCCCCTCCAAACCCTGAGCCCAGGTCAGCACTGGAATGCCACGTCAGTGCTGGAATGCGGAGGCGGGAGCAGTGCCCGAGGGGCAGAGGGCGGGGGGTCCTAATGGATCAAGGAGTCTAAATTAGCACACTCTGGCCTCTCAGTGCTGTCCCAAACCTCCTCTATATCCAAAGTCAAAGCCTCCTTCTGTGCAAACTCCCCTTAACCTTGACCTGGGAGTGTTCTGCAGAGAGATGCCCGAGTGTGCTCTGGTTCCTGCTGCGCAGAGAGTGGTTGCTGGGCTCGGACCCTCCCCCTTCTTATATGGCCGCTGCTGTGTGCTCTGGAGAACTCAGTGTTCCCTGCTCTAGTCTCCTCTCCACACGGCTTTGTCCTGCGCTGCCACTTCTCACCAACTTCAGGTACCTCCCAGCCTACGTGGAAGTGGAGCTCAGTGTAGGAGGGGGTGTTGCTCAGCTCCAGGTAGGGCTGGTGCCACTGCCAGCCGGCAGCGGCTTAAACCGCGCCTCACTCCTTCCCTGTTGTGTGCCTCCGAATCCCCGAGTTTTACGGAAGAATAATCGATTCACCTTTGCTTTAGGCTGTAAATGGTCTTATCTCTCCGTTTCCCGGTGGATGTCTTCAGGCTTGCTAAGCTGGTCCTGTGGAAGTGCGGATCGCTCGCTTGTGGCTATCCGCTTTCTTCACTTTTCGCTCTGGGAGCAGAGAGCCAGGAGGGCACCCCTAATCCGCCATGTTTTCCTCCCCCTGTCTTTTCATTCTTCAAACAGTGTTTTTTGAAGAGAAGTTTTAAATTTTGGTGAAGTTGACTACATAGATTTTTTTCTCTTATGGATTTTGCCTTTTGTGTAGTATGTAAAAGATCTTTGCCTTAACTCAATTTTACAAAAAATTTCTCCTATTTTTTTTCTAAACATTTCAAAGTTTTAGGTTTTGCATTTAGGTCTATGATCCATTTTGAGTTAATTTTTGTATGGGGATCTAAATTCATTTCTTTTTTTGCACATAGATATCCAATTATTGAGTATCGTTTGTTGAAAAGGCTATCCTTTCTTCAAAGAATTGCCTTTGAGTCTTTGTAAAAATTCAGTTATATATATGTATATACATACAAAATCATATATATATCCAAACACACATGAATTTCTTTCTGGAGTCTTTCTTCTGTTCTATTCATCTACTTGTCTATCTTTATCCCAATACAGCAGTGTCTTGATAAGTACAAGTTTATAATAATTCTTAAAATCAGGTTGAGTAAGCCCTTCAAATTTTCAAATTTGTTTTCATTTAGTGTTGTTTTGGCTATTCCAAGTTTTTTGCATTTCCATGTGAATTTTAAAAACAACTTTTCAATTTCTAAAAAAAAGAATGCCTGCTAGAATTTTGATTGTGATTCCTTGAAATAGGTACTTCAATTTTTTTTCTTTTATTTCATCATATTATGGAAGTACAAATATTGTTAGGGTTACAAATATTGCCCCTGCCCCCTCTCTCCCCCCGATATGTCCAATCCCCTGGTGGTGTGCATCACACACTTTATGGAAGCATACACCCCTTTCCTCCTCCCCACACCTGCCTGCCCACCACCTGTTAAAAAGTTTTTTGATTTTTTTTTTTTTAGCATTTTGGTTACATTGTATATCTTTGCCTCTCCCTAAGAAGGATTAGAGGTATGCCCTCCCCCTCCATAATGCTCATCCCATCCCTAAGGTTGGGTCCCCCCAACACACCGAATCTCTGGTGAGCATTGCCACCATTTGAAAACCAAAGTTTAAATCAGTCAGTACCAGTTTGATGGCGAGTAGATGTGGAGCCCATTTTCCATGTCTTGTGTCGCCTCACTTTGGATAATGGGCTTAAGCTTAATCCAGGATAGCATAAATGGTGCTAGCTCACTGTCATTTCTTAGGATTGAGGAATATTCCATTGTGAGCATATACCACATTTTAGTTATCCACTCATGAATTTATGGGCACTTGGGCTGTTTCCATGACTGTGCAATAGTGAATTGTGCTGCTATAAACATTCGGGTGCAGATGTCTTTATAATAGAATGTCTTATGCTCTTTTGGGTAGATGCCCAACAATGCTATTGCAAGGTCAAATGGTATTTCTATTTATAGCTGTTTGAGGTATCTCCACATTCTTTTCCACAAAGGTTGCACTAATTTGCAGTCCCACCAGCAGTGTAGGAGTGTTCCTGTCTCTCCGCATCCTCGCCAGCATTTGTGGTTTTGGGTTCTCTTGATATAGGCCATTCTTATTGGGGTTAGTTGGTATCTCATTGTGGTTTTGATTTGCATTTCTCTAATAATTAGAGAAGTTGAGCATTTCTTTATATGTTTGCATGCCATTATTCTGTCTTCTTTGGAGAAGTTTCTTTTCATTTCCATTGCCCATTTCTTGATGGGATTGCTTGATTTTTTCTTGTTAATTTTTTTAAGTTCTAGATAGATTCTTGTTATTAGGCCTTTATCAGAGGTGTAGAGAGCAAATATTTTCTCCCACTCTGTGGGTTGTGTATTTGCTTTACTGATGGTTTCCTTGGCTGTGCAGAAACTTTTTAATTTGATCAGATCCCATTTGTTTATTTTTGATGCTGCGGTGATTGCCTTGGAGGTCTTCCTCATAAATTCTTTGCCTAGGCCAATGTCTGATAGAATTTTCCCAACATCTTCTTCTAGGATTCTTAAGGTTTCATGTCTTATGTTTAAGTCTGTTATCCATCTTGAGTGAATTTTTGTAAGAGGTGAGATGTAGGGATCCTGATTTGCTCTTCTGCATGTAGCTAACCAGTTTTCCCAGCACCATTTATTGAAGAGAGATTCTTTTCCTCAATTTATATTTTTGTCAGCTTTATCAAAGATTAGATTGCCGTATACTGATGGTTTCATCTCTGGTATCTCAGATCTATTCCGGATATCTATGCTTCTGTTCTTGTGCCAGTACCAGGCTGATTTAACTATTATTGCTTTATAGTACAGCTTGAAGTCAGGAAGACGGATGCCTCCCAGTTTGTTCTTTTTATTTAAGATTGTTTTGGCTATACGAGGTTTTTTATTGGTTCCATGCAAAGTGAAGAATTATTTTTTGTAGATCTGTAAAGAATGCTGACGGTATTTTGATGGGGATTGCATTGATTCTGTAGATCACTTTAGGTAATATTGACATTTTAACAATATTGATTCTACCCATCCATGAACAAAGTAGATTTTTCCATTTGTTTAAATCTTCTGCAATTTCTTTTTTTAGTGTTTCATAGTTTTACTTGTATAAATCTTTTATATCTTTCGTTAAGAATACCCCTAGATATTTAATTTTCTTTGGGTCTATAATAAAGGGTATTGCGTTTTTGATTTGAGTTTCTGCTTGATGGTTCTTGGCATATATGAATGCTTCTGATTTGTGTATATTGATTTTATAACCTGAAACTTTACCAAATTCGGTTATCAAGTCTAGGAGTCTCTTGGAAGAGTCCATGGGGTTTTCTAGGTATAATATCATATCATCGGCAAAGAGCGAGAGTTTGATTTCATCTGCCCCCACTTGAATGCCCTTAATACCCCTCTCCTGTGTAATTGCTGTCGCTAGGACTTCGAGCACTATGTTAAATAGGAGAGGAGATAGTGGACACCCCTGTCTAGTTCTGGATTGAATGGGGAAAGATTTCAATTTTTCTCCATTTAGAATGATATTAGCAGTGGGTTTGTCATAGATGGATTTGATAAGTTTAAGGTATGAGCCATCTATGCCTATTTTGTTAAGAGTTTTTATCATAAAGGTGTGTTGGACCTTGTCAAATGCTTTTTCTGCATCTATTGACAGAATCATATGGTCTTTGTTCTTGATTTTATTTATGAAGTGAATTGCATTTATAGACTTGCGTATGTTGAACCAGCCTTGCATCTCTGCAATAAAGCCCACCTGGTCATGGTGAATTATTTTTTTGATGTGCTGCTGAATCCTATTCACCAAAATTTTATTTAGGATTTTTGCATCTGTATTCATGAGGGATATTGGTCTGTAATTTTCTTTTTTTGTTGTGTCCTTTCCT
>VSMD01006427.1:0-22135 GCA_008750895.1 Mirza zaza
GCGACCCGAGGGCGCGCGCCAGAAGCGCGACTTGCAGGCGCGCACCAGAAACGCGACCCGAGGGCGCGCGCCAGAAGCGCGACTTGCAGGCGCGCACCAGAAACGCGACCCGAGGGCGCGCGCCAGAAGCGCGACTTGCAGGCGCGCACCAGAAACGCGACCCGAGGGCGCGCGCCAGAAGCGCGACTTGCAGGCGCGCACCAGAAACGCGACCCGAGGGCGCGCGCCAGAAGCGCGACTTGCAGGCGCGCACCAGAAACGCGACCCGAGGGCGCGCGCCAGAAGCGCGACTTGCAGGCGCGCACCAGAAACGCGACCCGAGGGCGCGCGCCAGAAGCGCGACTTGCAGGCGCGCACCAGAAACGCGACCCGAGGGCGCGCGCCAGAAGCGCGACTTGCAGGCGCGCACCAGAAACGCGACCCGAGGGCGCGCGCCAGAAGCGCGACTTGCAGGCGCGCACCAGAAACGCGACCCGAGGGCGCGCGCCAGAAGCGCGACTTGCAGGCGCGCACCAGAAACGCGACCCGAGGGCGCGCGCCAGAAGCGCGACTTGCAGGCGCGCACCAGAAACGCGACCCGAGGGCGCGCACAAGAAGCGCGACTTGCAGGCGCGCACCAGAAACGCGACCCGAGGGCGCGCACCAGAAGGAGCCCCACAAGTGTGAGTGCAGGCCTGCTCCCCACTCAGCGCGGCGGCACAACTGCCGTCCGACGTGAGTACACGTCCCTGAGTCCGACTGAAAAGGACACTGCTTTAAAAAAGCGAATCGTACTCATTTGGAAATTTAGGGAAATTGAGCCGGAGGGAGGCACAAGAAGAAAATCAGAATTGCCGGCAACACCCCCGTGCGGTTCTGGGAGCATCTCTGTAACGCGCCTGCCTGGCTCCATGTTAGGAGCCACCTCACCAGCAGTTAGTGACCTCCCATGACCCATCACCCGCGACCACCCCTCCCGCAGGCTGTCCGGGGTGCTGCCAGGCAGGCAGCCTCCGGTCCCCACACGACAGGGATGCCACCGGGCACGCTGCGGCTTCTCGAGGAAGAAGTGGGTTCTGGGGACTGGTGTGTGGCTGACTCCCTGCAGGCTCGAGGGCACCGTGTGAGCAATGGTGACAAGCCCGCCATGGAGCCTTAACTGCCACACACGCCCACCCTAGGTGACAGTGACAGTGACCCTGAGAGCCCCCTGTTCCCTTTACGAGAAGCCAAATAGGCACTCAGCCCCCTCCTGGAGGGCACCCGGCTGTGGTGACAGAACCGGGGACAGGAGAGGCCAGAAAGAAGGCCAGGACCAGAAATCCCGCCTCTCCTGCAGGCCCAGAAGGGGAGCGTGCCAGGAACACGGGGAGCGTGCAGGCTCTGGCCACAGCGGGGCCCACCTCTGCCCACGTCTCCCGGCACAGCCCCTTCTCACAAGGCCACCCCGAAGCACCAGCCGGGGCGGGCCGGCAGGTGCACCTGCTCCGCAGCACCAGGAGGGAGGCCTGGTGGCCGGTTCTGTGGTCTGGACCAGGCCCGGCACCAGGCTGGAGAAGTGGCACTCGCACGGAGGCTGCCACCTGCTCCCGGGTGACTCGTCACCATTGGAAGGTGGAAACGGCCCCGCACTGTCCAGGGGCTGACAGGGACACCCGCAGGGCATCAACCCCACAGCCGAAGCCAGCGCTACCTGTCCAGAGAGTGTCGCACGGACTGAGATAAAATCCGGGACAAACCCGACAGAGAAGGTGAACGGAGAACAATGTACGAGAAAAGACTAACAGACGGGGATTCCGACACCCAGCGAAACCCAGAGTCAGAGGAGCCATCCTTGGACGGGCCCTGCCACTCTCCCCACTGCTGTGTGGCTCTCAGTGTCCACGCAGCGGCCCCCCTGCCAGCGCAGGCCACGTTCCAAGACCCCAGTGGATGCCTGAAACCGCAGACAGTACCACAGCTTATACTGTAGGCGTTTCCGAACCGACGATATAGTTTAATTTACAAATTGGGCACAGTGAGAGATTAATAATAAACTAAAACCATTATAACAATACACCGTAATAAAAGCTATGGGAATGCGGGGTCTCCCTCTCTCTCTTGCTGTACTACACTTACCTAGCTCCAGACCACAGCTGACTGCAGGTACCCACGGCCACAGACAAGGGGACCCCACACCTAGCTTTACAAATGCCACCGCGTACCTGCAGCTTCGTTTATAAAACCACATTGTCCTTCAATATGTACCTACTAACATTACTCTGTATAAAGAAACTGTTCCATTACATAACTTTTAATTTTATGGTATATGTAACGTGATGCACAATGAAGGTTAAATTGCTTCCCCAAACCACACCTTTAATCAAAACTTAGAGTCATCTGCAGTCCTTGTTAAAAATGCAGGTTTCTAGAGCCTGCTGAAGGTCTGATCAAGCAAGTTCCTTGGAAATCACTGTTCTGTGTCACCAAAAAAAAAAGGAAAAGAAAAAAGATAGAAAAGAGACAAACCATTTTAAAAAATTAACCACACCCAAAGCTGGTTCTTAAAAAGATTAGTAGAACTGACGGCCTGCGACGCGGCGTGGTCCACAGAAAGGACGCAGATGGCCAGCGTCGGACCGAAAGGGGCTGCTGCTGCAGGAAAGCCAGAGAAGTGGTGGTGCAGGTGGAATGGACCGATCGTTCCTTAACAACGACTCACAAAAGTTTATTTTTCTCAGAAAATAAATTTTAAAATTTATTTATTCCTCTAAAAATAAAATGGCACAAAAACAGAAAACATTTATCTACTAAAGAAATTGGATTAGTATCAAAAACCTTTCCCCCAAAAAAGGCACAGATGGTTTCACCTAGCAGATGCGCTGGACACTGAGGAAGCTCACACACGGTTCCCCGTGAGCGCGGAGGAGACGCAACTGCAGTTTGCCGCGTGGAGGGAGCTAACCTGATGCCAAAACCTGACGCAGACGCCAACACAGGTGTGGCAGCCCGGGATCTCTGAGAAACACACACAAACCACACAAGAAATGTACCTAAAAAGGATATAACACGACCAAGCAGGGTTAGCTGAGGACTGCTAGTTTGGTTTAACATTATAAAAACTAGTGTAATTCACCGAGTTAACAGAATAAAGGAGAAAAACTATAGAATCATTTCAACAGACGCAGATAAAGCATTTGACAACATTCAACCTTCTTTTATGTTAAAAAAAATCTTAGCAAAGTAGGAAACAGAGGAAACGTCCTCCACTTGACCAAGGGCACTTACAAGAAAGGACAAAAAGAAACGAAAACCTCCGGCCACCACCATGCTTACTGGTGAACCATGAATGCTTCCCCTGGACAGCGCGTGGCCACGCTCACCACCTCCGCGTGCCGAGGCCCTGAGCAGAGCGACGGGCAGGGAAAGACGCCAGAGGCGTCGCGGTGGGAGGGGAAGACGTGCGACGGCTCCGCCTGTGAGCACCGACTGTTCGCACGGATGGTCCTAAGGACTCCACAAACGCTACCGCTTAGAAAGGTCACAGGATACAACATTAGCACATAAACATTATTTGCGTTTCTATATACCAATAGCAAACACTTAGAAAATTAAAGGTTTAAAATGCCATTTGTAACAGCATTAACATAGGCATCTGCTAACAAAAGACACATAAACCTCTGCATTGAAAATCACAAACTGCAGAGAGATCAAAGACAATCTCAACAAACGAAGTGGTGAGTCGTCTGCACAATCAGACAACCCAGTGTCATGAAGACACCATGTCCCCTACACTGACCTACAGATGCCAGGCGACACGGGCCATCACCTGGCAGGCTTCCTGTAGGAACTGACAAATGCTCCAGAACGGATGGGAGATCCATAAGCCGAGACCATCCAAAGCAACCTCTGAAGCACAGAGCTGCAGGACGCACTGCACAGGCTCCAGGACTCGACGCACAGGTGCGGTCATGGGGCGGGTGGCCCGCAACACCCTCTGTGAAAGAGTCGAGGAGGCAGGAGAGTCAGGAATGGGACAGGCACCTCCACTCCGACTTTCAACACAAGTGCCAAAGCAGTCCAAGCGGAAAGCAAAATCAGCAAGCCAACACGTGGCGTGAAACAGCTGACGTCCGCTTGGGAAACACCCAACCACCATCTCACACCACACAGGAGAATTAGTTTGTGACACGAAACCGTCAGTGTAGAAGGTAAAATCACGAAGCTTCTGAAGGAGACCGAGGGGAAGAAGGTCTTCACGGTCCAGCAACAAACACAGACCTCTCAGGTCACAGAAAGCAAGAACCATAAGGATTGTTACTGAAAACCAACCATGGAAACAGCCACTAAGAAAATGAACAGCAGGCCATGGACTGGGAGAAAACACTCACAAAACACACATCCCACAGAGGGCTGGAATCCCAAACACACAAAGAACACCTATAACTCAATAATAAAGGCAACTTGATAAAAAAAAAAAAATGGGCAGAAGATATTAACAGACACTCTGCAAAACACACACGAACCGCCAACGAGCATGTGAAAAGACGCTAGCTCCGTAGATCATCAGAGCGACGCCAGTTGAAACCACAATGAGCCACCCCTGCACACCCACAAGAAGGGCTAAAATTGAAAAGAGCCAGAAACACCAAACATGGGTAAGGACAAGGAACAACCAAAACTGCCATCCGTCGTCAGTGGAACAGCAAACAGCATAATCACTTTGGAAAAGTTCTAGGGCCTCTGACGAAACTAAATACGCACATGCCCATGACACAGCAAGTCCATTCCTGGGAGGACCTGTCGGAGAGAAATGAAACAAGTCCACAAAATACCACGCACAAGAACGCTCACAGCTCCTTTGCTCATGACAGCGAAAGCGTGCACACGGCCCAGGTGTCTCCCCGCAGGGGAACGGCAAACGCACGTGGTGGCTCACACAGACCAGCATCACTCAGCCATGACAAGCAACCAACTTCAGGTGCGGACCACACGGACCACACTCAGAAACAGCTGCCGAGAGACTGAGCCTGTCGGAGAGAGCGCCTCTGCGGCCAGGCGCGACGTCCTCAGGCAAAGCCACACGGCCTCTGGGGTGGCCCTCTGGGATGATGTGCAAGTTCTATGTTTTGATGACGGTTTGGGCTAAACAGGAATACACGTTTGTCAAAACTCAGCAAACACACACTTAAGATTTGCACATTGCACTGCATGTAAATTTTACATCAAAAGGAAAAACTAAATACTGAACTCCGGCTAATGATATTTGTACTGAAGCACGAGGAGAAGTGTACTGATGTCAGCAATTTACTCCGAAATACATCAAAAATGAGAATGGTTAGTGGATGAACAGATGGGTCAACATGTGCAAAACAAGAGTAGTAAATGTTAATGAAGAATCTCGGTGTTGGCCATACAAGCGTTAACTATAAAATCCTTTGCAATGAAACTGCAATGAAACAATTATGCAATGAAATTTTTAATCAAATCTTGGAGACTAAATAAAAAATAAAAGGTTGCCCCTGATAGTCTCGAAGGCCCTTTCTATGACTTTCCCCCAAGCAGGGCCAGTTCTGGGACACATGGGTTTTGCTTTTCTTCTTAAACAGAATCCACCACAAGTTGCCACAGAATCCTGCTCTCAAACCCACCAGACACAGCACCCAGGATCTTCCCAGCAGATAGTCCAGTGAACACACAACTCAGGAGCTTCCACAAGTCCACAGTGTGAGGACTCCTGGCAGGCGTCCACGCCACGGCCTACATTAAGAAGCAGAGGGTGCCCGTGGTCACCCTGCGCGGCTTCCTGCCCATGTGGGAATCCAAGAACCAGGAGCCACAGAGTGATAGTCAGGGCTGTTAAGTGATCACATTCAGACATGCTCATTGTCAGTCTCAAGACGATGGTTAAAAACCTTAAAATTCAAATCCAAATTAACTTAAGTCTAAAACTAGAGGCCCCGTGAAATAAATACTTGTTCCGTCCTCCTGGCTCTCCTCTCCCTCGCACAGCTAATCACCACAGAAGCCAGGCCCGGGCAGCGTCCCCACCTGCAGGAGAAGAACAGGACAGAACGCATGGGACGCCAGCCCCACAGCAGGGGCAAGGCCCGAGCCAGACCCAGCAGCATCTGCAGACATGAGCGGCTGGGAGAACAGAGGCGGCCGGCACACCCCCCTTTGCCAGCCCCGCCTGCCCTAGTCCCACCAGGGAGCCAGTCTCCGCTCCCAAGTGCTCTGCCTCTGGCACCCACCCACCCACCGATGGAGTCAGAGACCCCCAACCACCTACCCCACGGTGTCCAGGGGCCCAGCAGTCCCCTGACAGCTCAGGGGAGCGGCCGTCACGACCGTGCACGGAGCTACTGCACGTGCATGGAGCTACCGCACACGTGTGCCCACAGGCGAAAGGCAGCAGGGGCAGGGAGGCCCAGCAGCGCCCTGAGAAGCGCCTGGGGGCAGCGGGAGAACCACTAAATGCCCACAGGTCCCATCTCCTCTTCCCCACGCCTTTTTCTTGTGGCCTATGACAAGCAGGCACGGGAACGTGCAGGAAGCAACTGCACGTGACCCCCAGATTCCGAGTACCCCTCCACAGCCCTGAGCTTCCCTGCTGTCTGATTGCGTGGTGCTGCTGGGCACAGCTGAGGACCGGCCACCGCAGCACGATGCTCGGAGGCTCCACAGCACACCCACCACACAGGCGGCAAGCGCCGAGAGCAGGCTCAGAGCCCAGGGGCCACTCCGGGGCCTGGCTCACGGCCCCCGCCTCACTGGAGCCGACACCCGGTGCAGAGAGCATGAGGAGCGTGGACGGCTGGCCACTGGGGCAGGGGAGAGGATCGAGCAGGGAGCAGTGGGAGCCACCGCCTGGAAACAGACCTCTGCCCCACCAGGGCCACGGCCCCAGGAAACAGCACACACCCGCCTAGGCTCCTGCCAGCCTGCCGCAAGGCCCAGGACACACGACACCTGAGCCACAGTGCTGGCCCCAAAACAGGGAGCAAACGACAACTCGGGAGGGAAGGGGTGCTCCTCCACTGCGCTGTGCGCTGAGACAGGAGAGGCCAAGCACATTCGAGGCTCAGTGGCGAGGGCACCGGCCCTCCCTCCCTTTCTCCCCGAAGTCAGGGCTGAGACACCGCTTCCCGCCTGGCTGGGGTGGGCCACCCACCCTGAGACCAACTCTAAGCCATCCAACCAGTGTGCCCCGTGGCACCTTCACTGAGACACTGGGGCCACGGTCTCCCTGTCTGTATCTCCTCCCCCGTCTGGGAGACATGGTGAGTGTGCATAAAGTCTCCAAGGCTGCAGCCACTATGCAGCCATGAGGACGGTCAACCCAAGTCCAGCCAACCAGGGCTAAGACAGTTACGGGAGCCAGTAAATCCCATTACAACTTGAGCCTCTGCATCGGGGTCTCTGCTGCCCCACCCAAAGCTGCCTTCCTGATCCAGAATATGGTACCAGGGTAGGTCCTTGCCACCAAATCCCTGAAATGCAGAAGAGGTGGGGAGGAGGGCAGCAGAGCCCAGGCTGGAACTGGCAGGTGGGACGCAGAAGGCTTCGGGTCACAGACCACCTCCCCGCCCAGGCCCAGGGCGGGGAGACAGGACAGAGGCAGGGTGAGCTGCTGTCCGAGGCCTTCAGCAGAGCCCTGCTCGAGAGAAGCCCATGCGGGCCGGGGCTAAAAGAGGAAGGAAGACACAGTTTCCCAAGAGCCCTCTCCCCTGCAAGCTGCCATGCAGACGAGCTGAGTGCTGGTCACCAGGCTCAAGAAGCCTAAGCCTTTGACCCCTCCTCGGAGAACTGACAACTTAAAGAGCTCGGAACCAAGCCCAGCACAAAGATGGGCGGATTTCTCGAGGTCAGGAGTTTGAAACCAGCCTGAGCAAGACCCTGTCTCTACTAAAAATAGAAAGAAATTAATTGACCAACTAAAAACATATATACAAAAAATTAGCCGGGCATGGTGGGACATGCCTGTAGTCCCAGCTACTCTGGAGGCTGAGGCAGGAGGATTGCTTGAGCCCAGGAGATTGAGGTTGCTGTGAGGAAGGCTGACGCCATGGCACTCACTCTAGCCTGCGCAACAAAGTGAGACTCTTGTCTCAAAAAACAAAAGAAAAACCGTCAGTTTCTAGAATGTGAACGCCACACCGAGGCAGAGGCAGGCTGAGGGGCTTGGACGGAGCCAAGACGGCAGACCAGCACTTCCTGACTGCACAGCCCGCCCCACAGAGGGACGGCAGCGTCCACGGTGCACACGCACTGCACGCCAGCCCCAGAGCAGAGAGCACACCTCAGGGACTCCTGCGGGCGGGGCCCCGCTCCGGGCCCAGGCAGGACTCGGGCATCTGTGAAGGAGAAATGATGCTCCATGGGCTGAAGGCGAGAAGCAAATGAAGAATAATGGATATTAACGCTTTTAAGGCCAGGTGCGGTGGCTCACGCCTATAATCCTAGCACTCTGGGAGGCTGAAGTGGGAGGATCGTTTGAGCTCAGGAGTTCGAGACCCCATCTCTACCAAAAACAGAAAAAATTAGCCGGGCATGGTGGCGCATGCCTATAGTCCCAGCTACTCGGGAGGCTGAGGCAGCAGGATTGCTTGAGCCCAGGAGTTTGAGGTTGCTGTCAGCTAAGCTGATGCCACGGCACTCTAGCCCAGGCAACAGAGTGAAACTGTCTCAAAAAAAAAAATAATAATAATAATTAAAATAAGCAAGGTGCCAAGCGGTCCTTGTACTGTCTAAGCACCTGCAAGGATAAGAACCCAGGTGGGAAAGGAGGGTACCTGAGCACACAGGGGCCCAAGCATGCGTTTCAGATCCCACGTGGCCCGAGGGCAGGACGTGGGCACACAGGCACCCACGCAGCTGGAGGGCGCCCAACTCTCAGCTTTTGTGCAGACCACAGTGCAACGGGCCTTCATGAGTTGAGGCCATCACCAGCCCACACATGTGAAGACCAGCCCTTTCCAGCCAGGGCCAGGCAGAGCTGCCACCGAGAACGCCCAGCGCGCTCTGCAGCACGATACTACCTGCAAACGGAGCAGAGCACCCGACACTCCGCCAGCCCCAGGCCCTCCTACCACCTTCCCTTCTGTCCTCTGCGAGTGTGTGCACACTTGGGCGTGTGTGTGTGTGTGCATGCCTGCACACACATCCTCGGAGAGGCAGCGTGGCAGGATATCTCACCCATCACCTTCACCCCACAGACAAAGCCGCCATGCAAAGTCCTACAACAGCAGCGTGCACACGCTCCGGAAACAACTCTCAGGGCGGTGCCCTGTTGGCGGTCTCCACAGGGATGGCAGCGGGCAGGAGCCGTCAAACACACTCAGATAATGCTCCTCCCGGGCTTGGCTTCCCAGGAAGCCCCTAAATGCTCTGGAACATCCTTCACATTCAGAACCAGGCCATCCAGAGACATCCTGTTTGGACTCGAGGACCTGCGGTTTTCTATCCTGTCCTGAGGGCTGTGCAGGGTCAGGAGTGAGGTGTTCTCCTCTGAAGTCTGTACAGAAACAGACGAGGGCTGCAAGGAAACCAGCAAGATAATTCTGACAGCCCCAGGGAGACGTTTTCAAGACACCCCGAGTACCTGCAAAAGGACTACCAGAAACACCAGAAAACACACCCAATCTAAGGTGAGCGCAGCGCCCACCCGGCTCCTGGACACGTTGTATGTGCTCACATCTACTCGGAGTGGCCAGTGGGGTCATTTACAATGTGGGTTAAAAACAAACAAACAATTCACAAGCGGTATCTTCCCTTTCCCCAAAACGCACCAAGAACCCACGGGAGCCCCAGACACCCACGGTGGCTCCCAGCCAGGCTCCTGGCCTGACAGCCCAGCCGGCACGGGCCGGCGGCGTCCCTGAGCGACCGCGGTAGGGCCCTTCTGCACCTTCTCTGCCAGCGCGGTGTGGCGCGGAGCACCCCCAGGGCCACCACGCAGCTCTGCCTGCACACTCGGGGTCTCAAACGGGGGACACTTTCCACCTGACCCCCCAGCAAGGGCTCCCCGTCCCGGGGGCAAGCGCAACCCCCCAGCTGCTGCGTCCCCACACCCGGGGCGGCTCCCTCGCCGCCCAGGCACACACGGCAGCGGGTGGCGAGGCTCACACCAGGCGTCGGCTGCACAGTACTAAAAGCAGACGTGAGAACGTGAGGGCTGCTCTTTACGTACGCGTATGGACTTCCTGTACGGGGTAAATAACCTCCCATGGGTTAAACAACTTTCTCCAACATTTCAATTTTAGAATCCTGGTTTTCTTCTTTCAATGCAAGTTCAATATTGAGCCTAATCTCAAAACAAATTTTAAGTGAGGCCAAATTGCTGACATTTAGAAACACACCCACAACTAAAATAACTCAAGAAATCCCGGCGTCAGAGCTGTTCAGCTGCCAGCGCCCAGGAGCAGCCCCACGGCAGCGCCGTGTCTCTCGAGGACACGGGCCCACGCTCTGCTCTCCCGCCGGAATCTGGCAGCCGAGGGAGCCACCTGGATGAACCACAGAGGCAGGAGCCCAAGGAGCACAGAGATGCCACCCAGAGCCCAGGACAGCGGCCAGGCGGCCACGAGCCGCCCCCCTGCCCAAAACACCCGGCGCCTCCCTGAGCCAGAAGCGCCACTGCCGCCAACATGGACCTGCTGGCCGGCTGAGCCCTGCCAGCCCACCTGGCCAAGCTCCTCGGGCCCCTCCTGCTCTTCCCCGGGCCTTGGCTCAAATGTCACTTCCTAGAGACACAGCTTGCCACCTGCCCCGGGGCAGCCCAGCGGCCACTGGCATGGGCTCCAGAGGGAGGGACTCAGGTGCTTTCGCCACCACGGCCCAGCCCCCAGCTCGGCGCCAGGAGGGCACAGCCCCAGATGAATGTGCGAGAAGCAAAAACTCCGCCATGGAAGTACGAGGTGGGGTGCAGGCACTCATACAGATCTCAACTTAGATGCAAACAGGATACTGCACCCAGGACCAGGCTGTGGGACGCCCAGAGTCCTACCCTAAAACGCTGAGAAGCAGAAGCACCCACAGGGAACGGAACCATGTGATATACACAGGAAGGACCAAGACTGCCCACCTGCACTCGGAGTGCCCCGGGGCCTGGGCCCTGGCTTGGCCTTTGAGCTCCTGTCCAGCAGCAGCAGCCCTGCCTGGGCCGTGCCTGCACCTCCTCCCTGCCCCTTGGCCACTCCTGGGGCCAAACCCCTTCCCCACACCCACCACCTTCCAGGGCCCCTGCAAGTTCTCTGGAGCCCAGTGCGACGTCCTCACCCCGAGGGTCCAAGGGTCAGCCTGCAGCTCTCAGACCGCTGCTGGGCTCACGCCATTTAGCGATATGACCGGCACTCTGGGGAAGCAGGGGGACAGAGGAGACCAGCAGAGCGCGTCCTGGCCGCCTGGGAGGTCCTCCCCCAACACGAGGGTCCTGGGGTTGCATCAGTGGGAGGACCCACGCCTCGGCACGTGGCCCAGCGCCCCAGCCTGTGGTCCCATCAACACAGGCAAGACAGCAGCTGCTTGATTTCCATGGTCAAAGGAGGCGCGAACTATTTACTCAAAAAGAGAAACACTTAATGCTTAAAGTAATGAGTACAAGTTTGTGTTTACTCTCATAAACAACCCATTAGCTGTTTTCGTAAAAAGGTAAATAATGACATCATTTGTGGGCAGTGCAGGCCCCCAGAGAGGGCGGCTGCAGGGTGGGAGTTTTCGGGGGGGAGGTGGGGTACGGAGGACGACCTCCCAGCCATGCCCCCTGCCCTGACGCGAGGCTGGGGACCTAGGTGGCTTCCTTCCCTCCTTCCATCAGGGTCAGGGCTGGGTCGAGAACCCACTAGAACCTGCAGCCTGACACCTAAAAGGAAAACCAGCCCACAGGTGCTGCCAACACCAAGTCCGGGCCTCATTCTGAGCCTCCCTCTCCTGCAGACGGGAGCTGAGCTGTGACCCTCGGAAAGCAGACAGAAGCGTGGTCCAGGGGCTGGAGAGGGATGCGGCTCTGGCCTCTGGTGAGGGGACGGGAGAGAGCTCTGACCCCAGACCACCGTCCCCGACACGGCACCCTCACCTGGCCTCATCTCGCAGCCCGGCCTGCACCAAGGACAGTCTTCAGAAGCTGAGCACATGCCAGGCAGAGCAGGGCAGAATCGGGCCACGAGGGGCCACTACGGCAGGGTGGCACTGGGGCGCAGGGGTGTGGTGCGGGAGGGCGAGGAGCCAGGGGCTCCACAGCTCATAAGAGCCGCGCACTGACGGGGCGGACAAGCCCTCCAGCAGCAAGCACAAGCAGCAACCACACAAGGAACAGAAAGCCACGGAGCAGACGGCATCCCCAGGGCCGCCACACACGCCATGACCACGTGGCTCCGGCCACGCACACCACACAGGAGCTCAGGGTGCTGGGAGTGGGCAAAGCTGCCGAAAGGCTTCTCTGAGCGCCGGCAGGGCGTCAGTGAGCTGACTGTTTAAGTTCACACTTGACTCCTCCTCGCCAGTGTAAACACTGCATACAGAATTTCAAATAAACGTGTCCACGGGAAAAGCCGAGAAGTAAACGCGCTCCAACGCCGTGGTCTGGTGAGGGAGGTGGGGCAGCGCTTGCTCTTTCCCTTTTGCAGCAGTTTCCGGATGACTGTGGATGTGGTTAGGTTGGTTCCATTACTATTTTATGATTTTTGACCAGACGGATAGTGATGTACGGGCCCGGCCGGTGCCTGGGCTGCACCCCTCTGCCAGTGCCCCAACTGCATGCGCTCGAGGGTGGCCAAGGCACCGTCAGGTCTGCACCATGATCTGCTGCCCTTTCTAGGCAGCACCTGTCAGGTAAAAAGGACCAACATCCTCCCTGAGGCCAAACTCAGGTGTTGTCCAAATGCCACAGGCAGGTGGCAGGTGACCCTTCAGAGACATGCACACGCCAGGCCAGCGGCGAACACGCAGATGCTTCTATGAAGCACAAAACGTCCAAACACCTGGGCCAGGAGCCTGGAAGCCCAGCTCTGCTAGGGTTTTAATCATCAACTTTTTGGCCCTAAAGTTAACACTAAAACTTCCTAATGTGCTTTTTTTTATTTTGAGACAGAGTCCTGCTCTGTCACCCCGGGTAGAGCGTAGTGGCATCATTGTAGCTCACAGCAACCTCCAACTCTTGGGCTGGAGCGATCCTCCTGCCTCAGCCTCCCGAGTAGCTGGGACTACAGACATGCGCCACCACGCCCAGCTGTTTCTATTTTTAGTAGAGATGGGGTCTCGCTCTTGCTCAGGCTGGTCCTGAACTCCTGGATCCTCCTGCCTCAGCCTCCCAGAGTGCTGGGATCCCAGGCGTGAGCCACCGCACCCAGCCACCTAACGTGCTTTTAAGATTCCAGGAACAGAAATATAACCAGGCATGTGCTCCAGAGACATTTCCTCTCTCGTACTGTAGATCTAGTATCATTTCTTTTCCAGAGACACCCTGAATACCTACGATACTAGGGAAGGACCCCAGAAAGCACAGCCAGGAATGTTCACTGTCCCCCGACGTAACTGCCCAGCCCTGAAGGCTCCTGACCACACGCCACGGCCTCCCAGCTGCCTCTCCGCCCAGGGCTCAGGGGTTGCCCCCCCAGAGCTTCAGGAACGTCACAGAAGCCACCATTCCAGACCCTTCAGAGGGAAAAGTTTCCCTAAAACCCTGGTTCACCCCCCTGTGTGAGGCCACAGGAGACATCAATAACAGAGAGGAGCCCACCTGGCAGAGCTCACAGCAATGTGTGTGCCACGACATCTCAGCAGGGCCTCAGCATCTGCAAAGAGGAGCGCACGTGAAATAAACTCACGCTGTGTTTCTTTTAAAAAGCACCTTCGTTCTGATTCTGGAGAGGTCTTGATAGGTCAGCCACCCGTGGAGCAAGGGAGACACCCCCGCAGACAGGCCCCGGGGAGACGGAGCCAGCTCCCCCCAGCAAGAGCTTTCTCTGAATTTTGCCTGGGGTTTTAAAAGCTAAAAAGAAAAGCCAGGACACACACATGAGCCTGGACATGACCAGAGAGCTAACAAGCCGTGTCACGTCCCTCGTGGGAGCCAGACATACCGGAAAGAGCAGGCCAGATGCAACCCCATGGAGAACGGCGGCACCTGTGCTCTACGTGACAACCACTCGTGTGGGTCACAAACCCCACCTTCCAACCAGGGCGGGGTGACACCGCAGCACCAGCACACCCTGCAGAGGCCACCGCAGAAACTGCCATGCCTCCGAGGGAAAGCCGTGTGGCCGAGAGGACCGCCTCTCTGAGCAGAAGATCTCAGGCCAGAGCGCCACGGCTCCTGACCCGCCCACCCTGCACCAAGGGAGCTCGCCGCAGAGGAGGATGCTCAGAATGGCCCGGAGGACCCCACGGCCAAAGCGTCTTCCCCTCAGCATCAGAACAGGCACCGGGTGCCGTGAGGATGACACTGGCCTCCAGGCACACCCAGATGGAGGTCCCTGCGGGTCCCCAGCCAGGCTCCCTGGCCAAGTCACATCTTTCCTTGACTGTATTTTGGTGCCAGGCGTGACAGTTCCAGTGCCCGTGGGCAGGTGCGAGGAGGCCTCTGCAGACTTGCCCCGAGTTACTGCCTGCAAGGCTGCTGCGTCTCCTGGTAGGGACCCACAGCCACAGGCATCGAAAGACCCCGGCATCCAGCGACGGGCTCAGGCCTTGCCCAGCTGTCGGGACCACAGCAGAGAGAGTAGCTGCAGCCACCTGCCTCCAGCGCCACCGGCCACGGCAGGCAGGGACACAGAAGCTAGCCAGGGCGACAGCCTGGCTCCTGTGCCACTGGCCCTGCGGCCTCACGCTGGGCCTGGGGTCTCCATCTGTACAGGGGACGACCCAGCACACGTCCCAGGGCCGTGGGGAGGGCGAAGTGCCGCCGTGCACACAGTCCTCTCGCCAGCCCTGGCATGTGAAGGACACGGCGACATTAGTTATGCTTTTTATTAATCCAGCCAAGCTCCTTCGTAGTTGGTTCAGGCCAAAGTTGGTGGTTTTGCCACCAAGGGTCCCGAGAGACCCGGCACCACACAGGTGGCAGGGGTTGCGCGGCAGGGTCCAGGGGCCTGTCCCAGGGGCTGGCCTCAGCTCTGACACGGGGACTGAGAGAACCCCTCCCACAGTGGGGAGAGGACAGGGCCCAGCAGGCCCAGCAGGCCCAGCGCGGCAGCGAGGGTGGCAGGCGTGAGGAGGATCGGGCGCCTTCCCACCAAGGGCCCCTCTCCAGGGCGTGGCGAGAGCGTCCAGGTTGGCTTTGCTGAGCAACCTCCCCACCTGTCTCTGGTCTTTCCCCATCCAGCATGTGCTGTGTCCCGGGGCTGCTGGTCAGGGCCAGGCCAGAGGCCGAGCCTGCAGCAGACAGAGCCAGGCAGACAGACGTGCACCGCCCTCGAGGGACCTGACCGGCAGCAGGAGGTGTCTGGAGAAAGGTTCCCCCCAACCCCCGCCTGGGTGGGTGGTGGCGGGGCAGGATGGCATCTCATCTTCATTCCTCAGCCCCCACTGGCCAGGACCACCATGCTGCACGACTGCTACATAGCCAGCACGGCAGCGCCACGAAGGCAACGCGCAGAAAAGCTGCCTCCATGCACACGGCACGGCCAGGCCTCGGTGATAGGATGAGAACTCCAGCCGTCCCCTCCCCCCGCACCCGTCAGTACCCCCAAACACACAGTCACTACCGCCTCCAAATGGCTTGGCTGGTCCCTGGTTTTTTTGTTGTAGCACTGAAATTTTTGGCAAAATATGCAAGTAGGTTGGTACTTAGAAAAATACAAGAATTTATTAGAAGCAAACCACCAAAATGAAGAGACAGTGACCAAACCGCCGCACTCTCCCCATGAGTTCGCAGGTGACTCAGCACAAACGTCAGCACCAGCGCACGGGGTCCTAGGACTGCAGGGAACAGCCTCAGAGACCAGGGACAGCCAGAGCGTCTCCTCCCCTGCCCACCTGTCCCTTCCCCGAGCAGGTAAAGCTGCTACAGCACATCCAAAAGAGACCTTCCACTCCACCCAAATGCAGCCCCTCAGCACGACCAGTGCTGAGGCAGCGACACAAAGGTGCCCACAGGTGCGTCCTCAGAGGGGCCAGGTTTACCAGGTGAGTATGAATGGTCATGTGAAAGCTCACAGCTCAGACAGGGCACACACGCGGTCACCAATGAGGAAACATCTACAAGAAGATCACGTTATCCTCACAGAATAAACCATGTGAAATAAAAATTTTCATTATTTTTAACCAGAGAATCAACAATCTAAAAGAAAAATATATAGACTACAGAAATTCAGCACCATGTACTGTATGGCCAGAATTAACCAGACATGTTAAAATGAATTTACATGAATATTTAAAAGAATTTCAAGAAAAGAACACAACATTGCAATCTGTATCTCCCCCTCACCTTGGCAAATTCATGTAGTAAACTTACATGTTTTTGGCAATAAAATTTCAGTCCTTATTCACTGAGCTTCAACTGTTTCACAAAAACTCTTAATAATCTATTTCAAATGGAAAACTTGAGGCTTTAATTAAAGACAGATTAATAATTCTGTTGATCTCCGCTAAGCACTTCTGAAATATTTCAAGGAACTTTACTACCAGAGCTCAAGAAAACGGCTCCCAGAGAAATACGCACACGAAACCTCACCTGGATCTTGCATAGATGGCACCAGATGAACGCTAGGAGGAATGTCTGATGTTGCAGCCAAAAGCTTTAAAAATTCTTGCCAGATGCAGTACTTGAGCACTAAGTGACCAATTCGAAAAAGGGCAGCTTATAATTCACACTCAATCTTTCCTGAAGTAACTCTGTATTTAGAGAGAATTAAATGATGTGTTTTAAATAACCTAGTACTGAAATAAGAAGCTGGAATCAGTGGGACTTCGGGCCAGGGGTGCAAAAGCAGCTTCTGAGTCACACCAAGCCTGCGTGCCCACACAGACGCTGAGAACGTCCGAGAGGGAACGTCTGAGGTCCCGCGCGATACAAGCTGCTCGAGGGCAAAGCCCAGCTCTGTCCTGCTCCCCAGCCTCTCCCCAGAGCCCAGGACGGTGCCGGGGACCCCAGACTTGCAAATATCTGTGGGATGAACTTACTGAACTTCTCTGTTATGACTCTGGGTGTAGCGTGTGCGCATACACAAGTGCGTGTGCGCGCACATGCGCATATGCTATGTGTGCTACTGAGAAGGGCCTTCTCTGTGCCAAGATATTTCTTTTCATTCTTTTGAGACTCTGTTTCTTTTGTTCCTTTTTATATTTACTATATTTTATCTATTTTCAGGTGCAAATTTTCCACATTTCTGAAATCAAGATATACCTTACCAAAGACCATCTCTTAATTATATTTCGCCAGTTGTTTACTTTCTCCTTTTTGAGAAGCATAGAAAATAACGGTGTGTTGTACAACTGCCAGTCTCTTAGACGATAAAATTCAGTGAGTCTGTGACCCCCTCAGAATCTATTTGCTATAAGGACTGAGAAGGGGATTCAGCTTCATTTCTTCACCAAGGCCCCCCACTGTTCCAAAAAAAGCTCTGAGAGCAAACTGCCTTCCCTGACGCCAATGCTACCTCCCAGAGGCTGCCGGTCTGCGTCGTCTGCTTGCCAGGGCTTTACGATGCATTTACTACCTGCTAACGCCTCCCTCCTGTCATGCTGCCCTCTCAGAATTTTCCTGGCTGCTGCCTGAAGTTCGTTTGCCCATGAAAACTTTAAAAGAAGCCTGTCAAATCCCAAACAATGCCGTGGAGATCTGAAAGGGCATCACTGTTACCCCAGGGGAAAGAGCCCAGGTGCGTCAGATACGAACGTGCCCAGCCCAGGAGGTGAGCCAGGGTTCATCTGAGCCCCTGCAGGTGCGTGACCAGGGAGTGGGCAGCACTGGACAGGGCGCAGGGGACTCTGTCGTGCCTCATGGCAAGAGTCCCCACAGGAAGCCTGCACAAGCCACCTGCACAGACCCTGGTCTCCAAACATCCATCTCCTACATAACAGGGCTCCTTAGAGAACCGGTGGTTGCAGGGCTAGGGCAGGGGAGATGCCAGGTGAGCCTGAGGAGTCTCGTAGCGCCAGAGCAAGTGCCCGAAAGACAACAGGATGTGCCCGACCGGGGTGCCCACCTGAAAGACTCCCATGGCCTCAGATGGAGCAACATGAGCAACAAGATGACCACGGCCTCAGGTCATAACCCAAGGAGTAAAGTCAGTGCCCACCAGTGCACACTGCTGGAAATCAGTGACTGAGCAGACGAATAAGCTGGGGAGAAACAAACCTTCCTTACAGAAGAACCCCACGTAGCATGCACCGCCAGGTGGAGCCTCGTCACCCTCCCCGGGAGTAGAGACAGACCTGGGGACCCGCCCCAGTGACCAGAGTAGGGACGGGGAGACGGCCTGGACAGTGGGGAGGCTGCAGACACCACCTGCCCAAGAGAAGGGGGCGGCATCACAGGTGCTGAGCCACGAGGACTCCGCTGCCCCGAGGGGACGGGGCGAGAGGGGCAGCTCACTTCGGCACCTTCTTCCCAAAAACCCCGGCCCCAGTCAGGTAACGGGAAGACACCAGCAAACCCAAACCCAGGGGCCCTCGACAGAACACCTGGCCAGGGCAGCGAGGTGGCTCAGGCCTGCAGTCCCAGCACCTTGGGAGGCGGAGGCAGGAGGATCGCTCGAGGAGCACGAACAGCCACGTGACTGCACTCTGGCCCAGCAACAGAGCAAAACCCTGTCTGGTGTCACGGACGCAGGAACTGCCACAGACCGAGGAGACCAAGGGGACGGCGTGACCGAATGCAGCATGGCGCACTAGAAGGGCCCTGGGGCAGAACAGGGCGTTTGTGGAAAAGCTGGCACAACCCTTATCACACCGTGTTAAGTAGGCTTTAAAAAAACCTGGCAAAACACAAATAAAGTGTGGTCAAAGCAGTGAGCCAGCGGTGATGTCCCAGTTCTGACAAACATACGATGGTTACCTAAGATGTTCCTACTGGGGAAACACAGGAACCAAATCTAAAGCCTTTCCTAAATAAAAAGGTTTTCACAAGTTGCCCACAAAAAAGGCGGGTTTTCGTTTGGGTTGTTTGGGGAGTTCTGCGTGCTTGCCTCCTGCCCTTGCAGAGTGTGCTGAGAACCTGACAGCCGCACCTGAGAGGCACAGTGCCACCTGCACAGAGAGGGCAGGGGACGGCAGAAGGGAAGAGCTGGCTCCTCCAGCTTCCAGGACGGTGACAACCAAACGGCTGTGACTCTGACCCATGCCTCGGGCTGACACCACAAGCTTCCGGAGGTCGGACCTGGAGATGAGCCGCAGTTGCTGGTTCTGAACCACCGAGTCTCTGCTCACAAGCAGGCACGTGTTCCGTCTCAGTCCCGTCCTCTTTCTGTGTCAAAGTTGTCTTCCTACAGCACTCACGTTTGTAAGTTTATGCCTACACATCTTGTTTTCACAAACGAGGTCTCTATTGTTGGGTATACAGGAATGTTATCGACTTTATGTAATTAAGTTACTAAATTCTTTTATTGTATACTGTATGTTTTCAGTAAATTCTCTTGCACTTTCCAGATGCATAACCCTATTTACAAACAGTGTATCCTCATTCCATATTCAATATTCGTACTTGTGTTTCTCTTTCCTCGTTGCTAACTGCACTATCTAGAGCCTCTGGAACTATGTTAAACCACCACGTCTATACAGAATATTTCTGTCTTGTCCCTGACTCTAATGGAAATGCTTGATTCCCATGTTTTAATGTCATATTATAGAAATAGCTGCAAGTTTCATTTTATTAAGAAAAATCATTTTTGGCTGCTGCAGTGGCTCATGCCTGTAATCCCAGCACTTTGGGAGACCAAGCTGGGAGGATCCCTGGAGGCTGGGCGTTCAAGACAAGCTGGGGCAACACAGCAAGACCCCATCTCTACAGAAAAGTTTAAAACTTAGCTGGTTGTGGTGGCGCACACCCACAGTCCCAGCAACTCAGGAGGGCAGGGCAGGAGGGTCCCAGGAGTGTGAGTCCTTCCACGCACACAGCAGGTGTTCACCAAACATCTGCTGTGCGGATGAATAACCCCATGGAACTCCACTGCACCCACCTCCAGGAGCTACAAACAGGGCCCAGCAGCCTCCGGCAGAGCCTGGGGCACCCAGAAATTCCCTCCTCCCCACCCCACTTCCATCTGGGGGTGTCTGTTTATTTTTAATCATAAGTTTCCAACCACTTAAAATATACTCTTGATACGTCAACACTTCTATGCCAAATAATACCCAAACTATCAGAAATGACTCAATCACAAGCACGATTTTCCCTAGCCCTCGACTAAGAACGAGCTCAAGAATTGAACAGGCAGCCAGCAGCAGGGGGACGCGGCCTGGGAGGTGCAGAAGGACTCTGGGAAGGACACCAGTGACAAGGAAACCACGGGTCCCACAGCTGTCCAGCAGGCAGGGCCTCAAACCTGTCCAAGATATGTTCAAGACACGTAGCCCCTGAACTGGGATGAAGCAAGATGTCTCATTCCTACGTAAGATCAGTAAAGACCTCCCGGGACAAACCACCTCCCCTCTCCAGGACCACCTGCCGCCCCAATACTAGCTCCGGTCCTCCCACTAGAGATGGCGGCCATGCCAACGCAGGACCCCCACCTTTCCCCAACACACAGAGACGGCGGCCACACACGGGAAGAAGATGCATGAGGCAAGAAGAGGAGGCAACAGCAGCCATGCCGCCCAACCACACCCCCGAAAGCACCTCCCACGTGGCAGCCTCTTGCCAGCTGGTGATGCTCCTGAGCTCATGGCTGGACGCGTCCTAGTTGATGACGATGGCATCTAGTCCGATCCCCGTGGCTAGAAGAGGCAGAAACGGCCCAGTGAGTTTGCAGACACAGCCTTGGCCTGGCCTCCGGGTCCAGTGATGAACCCAGGTGACTTTCCTCCCTGGCCCTGACTCAGCCACCAGCAGGTGGGGGCCCGAGGAGTGGATTTGGAGCCACCTGGGAGAGGATGCACATCCTTGGCAACTGGCCAAAACTACAGAGAGCAAACCACTGCAACAGTGATAAATACTAGTTACTAACACGGTAACTGCCATGTGAGTTGTATTTAACTCACGGTAGTTTTGAGCCCGGGGCCTCATGAAGCATATGCAACTCACATGTCTCTTCACCTAGGCAGGGGTCCTCAAACTTTTTAAACAGGGGGCCAGTTCCTTGTCCCTCAGAGGGTTGGAGGGCCGTTGGAGAGTGCGGTGCACATTCCACACATGCACACTGTGGGCCCAGGACGAGTCGGCTGCTAAGCAGGACAGGCAGCGGCGGCAAAAATACCCAGCAGGCCGGATAAATATCCAAGACGAAGTTAGAGGATGCCTGACCTAGGGAGTCGTGAGAACTATTTTTCAAGTTGCCTATAAATCACAAACCCACAAAGCAATAAAATATAACAAATTTTCCATTAAATGACTAGAAAAGATAATTTTGTTGACTAGAAAAGATAATTTTGATTATCTAATCATCTTAAAAAGATGATTAGAAAAGATAATTTTGTTTTCAAAGTTTTTATTCTATTTTTGTAATAAAACACCATAGACCCAAGGAAAATTCTTTTTTTCTAGTGTGGCAGTCAGTGTGCTACAGCCCCCACTAGGTGTGTCTGACCAGCAATCACAGCAAAAACCAATAAAACCAACCATGTGTGTTGCGGGCAAATTTAGGGTTTGTTCTCCTTTCTTTTCTTTCCCTTTTCTGGTTTAATTTTTCTGTGGGACACCCACTTGCACTTCACTTTCCAGTAGCAGTCCTCAGGAAGGAATTCCTTTTGGTTCTAAAGTTATTCAGTATAGCAACCAGTAATCACAATCTTGTTTTCAAATACACCTGCTACTTGCTGTTACTTCTCCTGCCCTGTACACACCCTATGTTCACTTAACACAACGCGCAACCCGTCCCCATAGCGCTCCTGAAGGGTGATATATGTTGGTTTCCTCAACTGATGCACTCACTGCGTTCAAATCCAAGACCCCTGATCACAGAAAGGCTTGAGCAGCACTCAGCAGACCACCCCTGCAGGCCACCCCCTGCAGACCACCCCTCTGCAGACCACCCCTCTACAGACCACCCCTCTGCAGACCACCCCTCTGCAGACCACCCCTCTG